>JARJDW010006797.1:0-25453 GCA_030264715.1 Adinopsis sp. GC000173 | reverse complement strand
GCGCCCATTGTGGAATTGAAGCAGGGAATGGTGCAAGGATTTCGTGGCAAATCGTACAATGGCAGGGATTTGATGAAGTTCGTTGGTATTCCGTTCGCCAAACCGCCGATTAAGTCGCTCAGATTTCAGGTAAATCAATAAAAAATTTAGAATTTTATACAATAATTTTTGTTAAAAACTGCCAACTGCTGAGTTTTAATTGAGAAGGCAAAGGCTAAATGAAAAAATCAAGTGTGAACATCTATTGTCACTAACAAGTTTATGAATTTTTGTGTGTCGCCCATCATTATCACAAAGTTATCTATTGTATTTAAATAGCAAATAAATAATACATAAAAATATCGCATATTTCCATAGATAAATAAGCAATTAATGCGATGATGAAACATTGCTGTATTATTATTTGTAGACAATCCAGTGACTAAAAAAATCTTCTAATCTATTTATTATTGAATAACCTTCAAAAAATGTATAAACGATAAATTAATAGTCATAAAACGAATAGTTAAACGTTCTAATTGTTGTCTTTTATTTGTCAACATGATTTCGTTTTTGTTCAATTCATTATGACGACTTTTAGAGTTTTCTATAAAATTCAGTAAATAATGCTTTGGTTAAAAATCGAAATTGAATATACTTATTAATGCAAAGATGAACTCAGCTCAAATTCATTGAAAAATAATGGAAAAAGCAGTGAAATTCACTAAAATTCGAAGAAAAATGATGAAAACACTGAAATTTACTAAAATTTAGAGAAAAATTATGAAAAAACAGAGAAATTTACTAAAATTCATGAAAAAGAAACATTGATCTAACTTCTTTAATATTTCTTGTAGGAACCAGTGCCGCATGAAAGTTGGCCGGACACATGGATCGCCAATCGCTCGACCACCTGCCTCCAAGTCGATCACGTTTCCTACCCGTACGGCGGCATAACAACCGGCACGGAAGATTGCCTATACCTCAACGTATACGTGCCCGGTAATAAAATATCCTACAACAAGAAATTGGATGTGATTGTGCATATTCATGGCGGCGCATTCATGTTCGGCTCGTCGACTAAATACGCCAATCCGGAGTATTTGCTCGATCGGGATGTGATATTGGCGACGATGAATTATCGCTTGGGGGTGTTTGGATTCCTATCGACGCTGGATGAACATCAACCGGGCAATTTGGGCATGAAAGATCAGGTGCTTGCGCTGAAATGGGTGAAAGACAACATAGAATACTTTGGAGGTAATCCGGATTCGATTACGTTGACTGGATTATCTGCAGGCGGTGCCAGTGTGGAATACCATTTACTATCACCTCTTTCGCGCGGTTTGTTTCACCGTGCAATTTCAGTAAGTGGTAGCACGTTAAATGCGTGGACGATGCAGGAGAATCCACGCAAAGTTGCGCGCACAATCGCTGGGGCAGTTGGTTGCAAGTTTCAAGATAGTTATAAATTAATTAAGTGCTTAAAATCGCGTCCAGCGCATCAATTGATTGAAGCCACGAAAAAATTGCGACCGTGGTTGTACAATCCATTCAGTCCACTAAGCCTAGTTGTAGATAAAGCCAGCGACGCTCCATTTTTACCTGAACATCCTCACGATTTGCTCAAAAAAGGCAAGATATTGGATGTGCCATGGATTACGTCGGTATCAACAGCAGAAGGCCTATATCCCGCTATTGATTTTGTGATTGACAATAAGAATTTCGAGGATATGGATCGGAGATGGACGGAATTGGCGCCGGCAATTTTGCATTACGCCGAGCGTGTGCCGGATGGCAAACTGCAACACGTAGCGGATCAAATACGAAAGTATTACATCGGTGATAGGGCAATCAGTCAAGATACGTACGACGAACTGGTTCAGGTAATCCCAAAATTAAGAAAATAGTAATGTCACAATGTGATTCCAACCTCACTTTGCAATTTTCATTCAAAAGCAGCAACAAACAGTAACTCCATTCATATTTTTCAGTTGATTGGCGATTATCTCTTCGTGGTCGGCGTTGAAATGTCGGCCCGATATGCGGCGCTCGCCAACAAATCGCCGGTCTACGTCTATCAGTACAATTACACGGCGGTTGAAATGAAAAGTCTCGCTTACTTATTGGGCGGCGTTACCGAAAAGTATGGCGTGTGTCACGGTGATGATGTGCTATTTATCTTCAATTGCGTGCACGATGGCAAGCTGCCCGCGCAGGATGAAGCGATGAAGGATGCGTTGTTGGATATGTGGATTGAGTTTGCCAAAACCGGCAAATCTAATTGGAAGCCGGTCGATGCGAGTTTAACAGCGCCGATTAATTATTTGTACATTGGATCGCCAAGCGATACCGAATTGCGTCAGGCCACCGAGCTGGGGCATCGTTCGTTTTGGGACAGTCTACCGATCGTGATTAATGGCAACGATTTGAAACAAGCACACGATGAACTGTGATTTTTTGAGAATTAGTTTATATTTAAGAAAAATGAAACGTTTTACACTTAATGACGCAAACATCAATCATATACTTCTATCATTGATAAGTAATAGTTTCAACTCGTTCAAATTCTCAAATTAGAAATATGCAACCACGTATGCACCTAAACTGGTAACTTTCGAAATTAACGTGTTGCATTCCTTATTTTACCTGCCTAAGCATTTATTACTTTACCAGTTCTTTAAATGTTTCCCACATTTTTTACTTTAGACCTCAAATGTTTACTAATTTGTTACAATTTACGAATAATTGTTAATAAAGTTAACCTTTAACACATGCAAGTTATTTATTTATTTATAAACATTCGATCTAGAAAATTTAAATAATATACTACTATATATCAAACATGGTAATTATTAATACTGTAAAATTGCAATTAGACGAAATTTAAATAATTGTTTTATTTACCGTTTATACGCGCGTAAAAGTAATTAACGTCTTTCTGTAGAAAAAGTTGAGAAAATTTGCGACAAAACGTAAAAGTGCGACAAAACGTAAAAGTACAACAAAGAGCGAAAATAATTGCAAAAATCACAAGAAAAGTTAAAGAAAATAAATAATAAATAAAAATCGATAAAAGAAAAACAAAAATAAAAAAGTTAATATTTTGCAAAGAATTTTGAGTAAAAAAAGATTAAGAAACATTTCCTTCCTTTCTAATTCTAACATTTATATTTTTGTTTGATTCATTCGTATTATAATTACAAAAAAATAGTAAATGCGGGGGAAAAAGTGTCAAAAAAAAGTTGACAAAATTTGCGACAAAACGTAAAAGTACAACAAAGAGCGAAAATAATTGCACAAGAAAATTGCAAAAAAATGGCAAAAAGTACAAGAATCGATAAAAGAAAAACAGCAAAAGTAAAAAAGTTAATATTTGAGCTAAAAAAAGATGAAATATTTCCTTCCTTTCTAATTCTAACATTTATATTTTTGTTTGATTCATTCATATTATTGTATAATTACAAAAATAATTAATATGAATCAAAAACGTAATCATAGCTAATTAAAAAAAGTTGGAAATGCATAGTATTAATTATTTTCATGAAAAATATAATTTTCCTTTTGTCATTAACATCATTATTATATATGAATGCCATCTTTCATTAATTTTAAAAACAACTTTCAAATTACCAAGTATTTTCATTTGAGCGAGACATTCCTTTATATTATACACATTATTAATACATATAAACTTTTATCATCAACAACAATAATAATAATAAAATTTATAATTGTTACAAAATGCATGGATAATTAGCAATAATTACTCTTTAGTT
Organism: Adinopsis sp. GC000173; assembly: GCA_030264715.1. NCBI lineage: Eukaryota > Metazoa > Arthropoda > Insecta > Coleoptera > Staphylinidae > Adinopsis > Adinopsis sp. GC000173. The sequence continues at coordinate 21,695 of JARJDW010006797.1, read as the reverse complement.
ATAGTTTTGGTGTAACCTTCATGCGCTTGTAGCGTAGAAATTGTTAATGCGCTTGCATACGTAAAATGGAAACATTTTTTTCAAGTGCATTCAATAATAAATAATAAATAAGATTCACGATCGTTTTATGAATGTCTATAAAGGATGATGATATCAATCACTATAACAATTCAATAATATTATAAAAAGGCGTCGTGTCTTAAATTTAAAACCATTAATATTTTATTGCCTTATTAAATAAAGGTATATCATGCAATTTTATGCATTAGTACTCTGCAAAAATTTCTTGCACAAGATTCGGTTATGTTGTTTAAGTGCCAAAAAAGTATAATTGTAGCAATGCATTGCCAAACAAACAAACAAGTTGGAGAAAAAGAGAAATTGTTTATGTATTTATGTAATACTACAACTTCGGGGTTGCTGCTGCAATTAAATTAAATCATTTTATATTTTATTGTTGCTGTGACTGGTTTCGTCAACATATGCAATAAATTGATTTTTATGTTTGTATTTTTTTAATTTGCAAAGAATTAAGTTTGTTTTATTTAGTAGTCGAACAATAGATATCTATTTTTAAAATGTCATTAAATATTTTATTGTTTTTTATAAATTTTGCAAAACATTTAAGAATTTCTGTTCTTGTTTCGAAAAAAACACAGCAAAAAAACAACGAAAAACTGAAAAAAGTTGTAAAAAACAGTGAAAAGTGGCAAAAGAAAATGAAAACCATTAAAAACCATACAACTTGTAAAAAGGTACAAAAAAATGATTAAAGAAGATGAAAACGTAAAGAGCATGATTTTTTCCACGTTTTTCATTAAAATTCCGTAAATTTGTACAGTTTCCTACAATATTTTCAATAAAAACTAACAAAATAATGTAACATCAATGTTCATTTCTTTTTGGGTCGAATTATAATTGTAATTTGATATAGAAAACCTTCAAAACAATATTATTATATTAAATTATTGTTTATTAACAATTTAACTCTCTTTTTTTTCATTTCAAACTGTAATAATTGCTTTATTTTAATAATACTTATTTAGGTGACCGAAATTCTAATTGATCGATGTAAAATTATTCCTTCTTGCCTTTTTGCAACGATTTTGTTAAAAAACATTTAAATACTTTGATGAAAAACGCTAACAATCAAAGCAAAATCGCAAGAAAATTGCAAGAAAATCGCAAGAAAATTAAATTGGAATAATTTTACTAGTTCATATATGAAAAAATCGAGTTGAATTGTGGAACAAATTGTTAAGAAGCGCATTTAATGCACCCATAAATCATCTTTTTGTTGATTATATTATGTGCAATCATAAAAAATTGAGAGATAAAACCATGCCACATAAATTATTTTAAATATATATATGCACCTAATTTTACTTTCCATTAACTTTAAAACAAAGCCGGATTAAAGCAACAACTTTTTATTGGACAAAAAATCGTAAATATTGTCTCTACAGATCCATAAAAATTTTTTAAATTCAGTGCTAAACAGTAAAAATGCAAGAAAAAAACAGTTAATAGATAGATAGCAAATTTACACTAATAAAAAATGAATGAATATTTATGACTTACTAACCAATATTTGCCTAACTAAGCCAATAACCTACTAAAGAGAGAATGAGAGAACCAAAACGAGAAAAAAAAGCATCAAATCCAATTTCGTTTAAAATTAAATTCACAATTTATATAAAATACAATAAAATATAGTGTGTAATTAATTGTGTGCAGAGTTCTAAACAACAACAACAAAGTGATGGCTCAAAAAATATGTATGCTTGTTGTTGTTGTTGTTGTTGGTGTTGTAGTGGGGCCTCCACTTTTCATTCATTCATATTCCCATTCGGCAGCAGCAGCAGCGCGAAAATGTTGTGTTGTGTTAGTTAGTTTAGTTAGTCAGTATAGTTGAAAACCACCTGTTCGAACGCAAACGCAAACAATTATTATTATTATTACTACTCGTCGTTGTTTTAGATATAATAATATAATAAATACTATGCGCACTTGCAAGAATATTAATTAATACATTTTTATATTTAAATATTTATATATTAATTTTTGTGATTGTGTAGTGTCTCTATCTACAAAAAAAACATGAATGGGACTACTAAGAATAATGCAAAGGTAAGATGATATTATTTTCATTTGATAAATTTGGTGTATTCAAATTTGCATACAATTAAAAAGAAGTTTTTATTTAAAAAACACATTGCATTGTATTCAAATACGAATTCTTCCGTGGTTTATTGCCTCGTTTTTGTTGTTGGTGTAAATTAATTCTCGATATTAACACGTAAGTGTTAAGACGAATTTCTTCTCTGACCCAAATCTGGCAGAAATTCAAATGCAATACCATCGCTTTTGCTGCTTCCTATTTATTATTAGTATTATGTATTTCGATATGCTGATGGATAATTAGTGATTGTCCGACCGAATTAACCTTGCACAGCGCAGCTACTTGTTGTTACGTTCTATAGTATAATTTCTATTATACTATATGCAACAAGTTTTCAGAAATAATTATAAAAAGTGCAATAATAAAGTGGAAAAATTATCGTTGCTATTTTAATTAAATCAATGATATTGATTTATAATGATAACATTTTACTTATGTTCCTAGCTGGTGCTAAATTCGATTTTTGTTACTTAGAACTATTACTTATTATTTATTATATATACAGTGGAAAAAATATCGCTCTTTTTAATTAATCCAGTCAGGAAAATTGTAATAAAATAAAAATCTTATAATCCTATTTTAAATTTTCTCCAATTTTACTATTAATTATAATTAAAAATGACACAAAATGGAAAAAATATCGCTATTTTAATTATTTCTCTTAATTAAACATCAAATAAAACTTAAATTACTTAATATTGCTTTAAATTTTTATGATTTTAATACTGAAACTCTAATTTTATTATTAATATCGCTATTTTAATAAATTCTCTTAATAAAACATCAAATAAAACTTAAATTATTTAATATGGTTTTAAATTTTCGTGATTTTAATACTATAAAATTCTATTTTTATTATTAATTATCGCTATTTTAATTAATTCTCTTATGAAACATCAGATAAAACACTTAAATTACTTATTATTGTTTTAAATTTTTATGATTCTAATTTTATTCATTATTAATGAATATTTTTAGCCGACTGTTGATTCAACACTAACGTGTAAACAAATTTATATAAGATGTTAATTATATAAATAATAAATAATATAAATCATTACCATTTTTTACACTATGTTGTTGTTGCTTTTCGTTGATAAAATAAGCAATAATCAACAACCAAATTACACAAAGTTTTACATCATTTTTAAGAATAATAATTTGCACAATTTAATTTAACGAAAATGAAGATGATGATAATTCGTCGTCGTCGTTCGCTCGCTTGCTCAAATCGAGTTATAATTATTATACTAATACAAACGAAAAAATAGACAATTACGCATGCAAATTGTATACAATAATCAATTTAATTAATAAATTAAATTTTGAAGAAAAAAAAGATGATGCACAACAACGCGCAACGTTTTATTAGTTTTGTCTAATGTGTCTTTGATTGTTATTCATTTAAATTGCAAACATCTTAAACAATTTAATTATTTAAATTATTTTACAATCGTTGTTTTAATAGAAGTGGTAAAAAATGTATTATACAAATAAAAGAAAAAATTGCTTATTTAGAATAGATTGGATGTTTTTTGGTTTGCTCAGTTAATTGCAACTTCATTTAAAAATAAATGTTTGAAAATAACTGGCAAACAATGCAAATTGGTGTGTCTTTGATTGTTATTCATTTCATTTAATTTAATGGCAGAGGGGCATGAATTTCTTGTGTTGCAAACTCTCTTAGATAATTTAATTATTTAATATTTAATTATTTTACAATCGTTGTTTTAATCGAAATGGTGTAAAAAATGTATGTGCAAATAAACGAAAAAATTGCTTATTTAGAATAGATTGGATGTTTTACGTTTTGCTCACTTAATTGCAGAGCTCAATTCAAGCAAAAATCATGAAATCAAACCGAAAAATCACTCCCAAACAAATAAAGCATATTAAACAGTTTTATTAATCGTTTCGTGAGTCGACATAATTCGACGACCAATTAATTATTACTAAGTTGATTTATTGCTGCTGAAAGTCGAGTCAAATTGTTATTGACTAGCAAAAAGTGGCATTTCTGCATGCAACCAAAGATAAACCACCCCGCAAATATATTCCAATTTTAATGGATTTATCACTAAAAATGCAACGATATCACCCCTTCGACATTATCGATACAGTTATAATTGATAGTACACATTCTTCAGCCAAAAATATATTAACTAAATGATCATTATTTTGTATTTCTCTAATTATGTGATGTAATATGTAATTACAGAAAAAATCAATAATTTTGCCGATTATAAATTTAATAATTGCATCATTACGCGAATGTATTTATTAATTATTGTGTGTGTGATATACATACATATATTCATATATTATTTTTTTAATATTGAAATAAAAAATCAAGCGATAAATTTTATTCGTGTCAAGAAAAACGAGCAGATATAATAATAATTATTGGAGAAAAACGCGTAACCTATGTACACTTACACTTACTAGAATATTATTTCTATTTTTTATTATATTATTCATAAATTAAAAACGAATTCGAAATGCATAATAATTGGACAATATAATTGCTCGCACATATCAAACGTATTTTTTTATTTTTTCAGTAAGTAACATATATGTATGTAAATTACAAGGTTATGCGCTGTTGTCAGTATCAAAAAGGGGGTTTTAAACAAAAATATTGTAGAAGAATGATGATGATGAGAAAACAGCCATAAATCTATCAAAAAAATAAATAAATGACTTCTTTGTTTTTTTTTGTTATATAGCGCAATTGGTTGCATTTACAATTTTTTATCGTTTTCCTTTTTCAATACTTAAATATTTAAAGTTTTGTGCAAGTTTTGTTAATTTTTCCAAATTTGTGATGTAATAATTGCATTGCCGAAATGTTTGGGCGGTTGGCAACACATGTTTGGGCTTACAAAACATCACATTAACTATTTCTTTATATTTCATAAAAATATTATATACAAAAAAAATAAAGAAATTAATTTAATGTAAGAGAAAAGAGCTAATTGCGTATTTGTTTGTATAAATACAATCGAGAATTATACAGAACTAGTTTAAAGTGTGTGAGAATCGCAGAAACAATATGTTTTTCTTTTTTTAAAGCAAAATTTATCAAAAACAATTAAAATTTTCGAACAAAAAACGCAAATACGTTAATGTCATTTTAATTTCACCCAAATATTATCGTTTGTTTCAAATATACAATATGTAGGAAGCACATTTTTCGATTGTTTCATGCTTGAAAACATTACGAAATATTTCCGAAAAATTATGGACATTTTCACATCATCATAATGTTTAAAGTGTGTATTTACTGGAACGCGACGATATGAATGAATAAATTTGAATAAATAATCATTACCCACACACACAACACATTTATCAATCAATCAGGTAGTAAATACCTAAGTAAATAAAATCATTGCACGTTTGATTTGCATGTGGCATTGATGATTACACGATCAGCAATTACACTACTTTTTTGTCAAACAACTTGATATGGATAGATAGATAAAAGCGCGGCAAACGTGCTCTGATTTATATATACATTTCCAACATTGCATTTTTATGTTAAATAATGTTATATTTAAACGCATGTAGTATATATATAGTACCGTTAGCAGCATACATGTAGAAAGTAACATTTTATACAAATTATCTACTTGCTACTTCTTGCATTTGAATTGTAAATTGATGACTATGCACGCTTACAAAATTACTGATTTTTTTGTCTCATAAAATTAGATAATTTGTTATTTCATTATTAAATTTAGAAAATATTTATAAATCGACTTTAATTTAACTTTAAACTTTAAGCAATTACTGATTTTTTTGCATAAAATTCGAATTTAATTAGTAATTTGTTATTTTATTGTTGAATTTAGGAAATATTTATAAAATTAGAATCGACTTAACTTTAAACTTTAAACAATCACTGATTTTTCTCATAAAATTAGAATTAAATTATTAATTTGTTATTTCATTGTTAAATTTAGGAAATATTTATAAATTGACTTTGATTTAACTTTACACAATTACTGAATTTTTAAAATGCTGCAAAAAACGTTAATTTTTTTAATCTTGTTTATAATTATATAGTCTGGCTAAGTATTTACATATCATTCTATAAAACTTGATAATAATTTAAAGTTGATTGAGATTGATTGCAAGGTTTAGCTGTCTTTAAGATTAACTTTTTTTTAGCAAAAAATATCAGTCTGGATAATTCTTTATAACTTGCTTTTAATATACCAAAAAACACGTATAATTATTATTATTAATCATTATTCCATATTTTATTATATATGTGCCATTTTGGCTACATGAATCCGATAAGAACTAAAATATAGATACGTGAAATTGCTAGTTCCAATAAAATGTTTTGAGTAGGAACATAAATTTATTACTTTATCTACTAAGTATCATCATGACTTGACTAGTTCAGACATTGTAAAACATATATTACTCCAGAAAAACCATTAAAACGGTCAAATAATTTATACACATAGTAAACTTTTAATTACAGTATGTATAATAATTACGTTTATCAGTTATTTATAGCCAATATTGTATGTAAAATTGTAAAAAAAGTAAACCATTACTAACTACTACACAATAAGTGCACAAATAACTCATATTTTTGCAGACAATTATGTAAGTGATATACATAAATGCACAGTGGTGGTTCCAGTTATATAGTAGTAACGCAGGTGAATATACAACAACAAAAAATTATGTAGTAAGTTGTTCAAAAAATTATCCTTGCTTGTTTTGAAACAGCAATAACTATAAACATACTGGAATATGTACGAAACGTGTTATCGCTGGCTTATTTGACGACAATTGTATAGGAAATAGAGCTTTGACTCATTTTTATTTCAAGTCAAATCTAGAATTTTGCGCCCTTTAAAGACAAAACATAAAATTGATCGCGAAATCTGAATTCATTTTAACATTCAGTATATAAAAATGTAAAGAAGAATCAACTTGATCACTTTTTGCTGCTACATTTCATTGTATAAATACGGTGCAATTATTTATTGCAAAACGTATTATGCATTTTTAATGCACTTTTAATTTTGTTGTGTTTGTCAATAATGACAATAAAAAAAATTAAAACTATTTCCCCCAGTCGTATATGATGATGAAAATGTTGCCTCGTTTTGAACGACGAAAAAAAAAACAGTTAAAAAATTGTTTTCCTTGCTGTGACGTCACAGGTAGACCTATATAACACATACACCTTAATCGCAGATCAATTTCAATTAATTTCAACGTGTCAAATAGACGGAAAAAACAGTTAAACAAAGTTTTCCGGGCTGTGACGTCACAGGTAGACCTATAATATCCCATATTAATCGCTTCGATTTCGTAACTTTATTACAACAATGAATAGAATTAAAAAAACTACAACCACATTATCACATTGCGGAAAGAAGATAATCGGGTAATTAAAAACCGGAATGCGTTTAATAATCATAATAATAATAATGTCTAAATTAGCATAGCATAACAATCTCATCATCCTATCTATTGTAGATGATTTTCTAATATTATTTATTATGCATTAAAAAAACTTAACTGGAACAGAACATTTAATATTTATATATAAAAAATATTTATCTTTTTCTAGTTTAATGCGCCTGCTTTTACGATTACAGTAAATTGCTGCGTTTCTAGCGTAACAAAATAATGATGGTAAAGTAAAAAATTTAATTGTTTTAATTGCAAATATAGCATATATCTCGAATAATGAGTGCAACACAGTGTATTAGCTATACTAAAAAAATAAAATTATTGTCAACTTGTTTAATATAATTTTTTCGGTGTGTGTTAAGCATTTATTTACAAGTTTCGTCTATTTGACGCTCTCTATGTATGCGAAAAGTCTACTAACCTACTTGGCGCTGGCTAATAAACTAACTAACTGTGCCAGTTATGCGCGAAGGAGGAGAGTCTAATTTTTATTTGATTTTATTTTTTTCTTTTTTTAAGGTACGCGGTGAATGTGCTTGTTGCTCGCTGTGATGGCGTTTGTACTATCTCATTTTTCGTTTGTTGCCTCAGTTAATTGTAATTAATTTCACTTAATTCGAATCTAGTTAGCGCACTTCTTTCTTGTTGTGACAGAATTTTGCTTGAATTTGAAAACGTTTCTAAAATAATGCAGAAGTAAATTGACGTTGATTAAATATTTATGCGAATAATTAATTTTTTATTCGATTTTCGTTTGTTGCTTCAGTTAATTTCATTCGGGGATTAATTAGGAAGCGGATTCGAGTCTAGTTAGCACTTCTTTAGTGTTGTTGACAGTACTTGCATTTGAAAACTTTTCTAATAGTGTAAATACTTGTACTAACAGCACGTAAAATCGAATAAATGATTAAATATTTATGTGAAGAATATAATTTTTATTTGATTTTATAGTTTGCTCTCGCTATGATGGCGTTGGCACTATCTGTAACGCGTTTTCATTTGTTGCTTCAGTTAATTGCAACTAATTTCGAGTCAAGTTAGCACACTTCTTTAGCGTTGACAGAATTTACTTCCATTTGAAAAATGTTTCGCGTTTGTGTAACCATATAGAAAAATAGAATGAAATGTGTAGTAATTAAAATATGACCGTGATCAAATTCATAAATAAATTGAAAACGTGCTATGTCGATTACTGCAACCATTCTAGCATCTAACTTGTTACAGTAGCCGGTGCAATTCGTAATATAATAAAAAGCAACAAATCCAATTAAGTGGAAAATTTATAGTTAATTCTTTAACATAAACGCATACATAAAACATTTTTCGAATTAAATGTGGGAAAAATTACTTGAAACAGAATGTAGGCAACAATTTTGCTAACAACAAAAGATGAAACAATTGTTTTCAGCCGTAAAACAAACCTCTTATTTATCGATTTTTTGATAATTAATTTAAATAATCTAATTATAAGTGACCAATTATTATACGTTTTATAAACAGTACGTTTTTGTTGCATATATTTAATAATGACTCAAACATCCGTTTTTTGCAATTAAAAATGTATCAAATTATCATAGACAAAAAATGTTGTTTTGCATTAACGACACTTCAACTAAACAACACTAAATTTTGATCGTCTGTGTGCGCAAACAAGTTAAACATGTGTTTAAACAAAAAAATAAAATAAATAAATAGAAAGTTACTTAATCATTCATTATTAGAAGGAAGAGACATCATTTTCAAATCGTTTATTACTTCAAAGAGAAAAATATATATGGCATGGTAATTTAATTTTCTAAAATAAACAATATCATTAAACAATTTTATTCTTATTAATTAACATCTTATTTGTGATGCATATGCTGCTTAATTTCGTGATACTTTGCGCCAACTTTCATGCTGTTTGAAAGTAATAGTAATTAGTAGCAAAAGCAGCGTCATTTCACAGTTACAGTTATTTGTTAAGTGCGGATTAGCGCGCAAACAAACAGTAATTACACTACTATTTCCTTTAACACAAAATAAATATAAATTCAATAAATTCATTTCATTAATCATATTCACTGGTAAAATTGCATTGTATTATATTACATACAAAAGAATTTAGTATAGAAGAATAATTTGTACAACTCATTAAAATTCCAGCTCGTCATTTCGCTAACTGCACTTCAATTACGACATGTACACATTAAATTATCATTTTGTTTGTGACAAACATACTTAAAATGTGCCAAATATAGCATTTCTCTGTTTTTTAGCAACGTACATAATGATTTGAAACGATTTTTTTATTTTTCTACAACCTTGCTGGTATAGTTCGATAGTTGTATATCTGCGTACGATGTAACAGGTTTTGCCTATATCAATATATCACGTTAGAAGAAAATATTTCAGTAATTAAAAACATGCAATCAATTTTGCCTATGTTTTTTAAGACTTTAATCGCGAGTTTTAACTATGAAAAATATTAAAAAGCAATTTCATACCTTTATTCTCAAGTAGTAATTCCACACACCATGGGTTGAGAGATTTTTGCCCAAAATATCCAATCACTACACCCACGCCGCACGTAGTTTTGCACGCATTGAACAATCATCACTAAACTACAATGCAATAAATCTAATGCGTATCAATTGCAGTTTTTTTTGTCTGATTGTGACGTAGCTAGCATATAAACCTGTCCAAACGGTCCAGATGCTGCAAAAAAATGCTGCAAAAAAATGCTGTAAACAACGTTAAATGCGTACAATACAATTTGAAAGGTCATGCACACACAAAAATATTTCTTCGAATTTTATCAATTAATCCTTAAAGTGTAAAATAATAATTAATAATTTATACTAAAAATCAACATATTAATAAATTATGCCGTGTAGATTTAATTTAATAATTAGCTACACTGTTTTTTACCCGAAGAAGATTTGAATCGATATAACACACAACTTTGAGGAAGTGTTGCAATACAGGACATGATGGTACGTACACACAAACGTTTACGATTTCATAATAGTACATAAATAATAAATTCATATGTAGATAGGTAAATGATGAGTTTTTTGCCTTTTTTGTTTGGTGCCATTATGTGTGTGGTGAAATTATAGATATCATCACAACAACAAACAAGACAATGCATGCAATGAATCTTAATTTATGACAGGTGATGAATATTTAATACATATATGAGAAAATCATGTCAAATTCTTTCCATCTCGAGTATTCTAATAGAAATCATTGCCGTGTAATATGCAATTTTCTATTGTTAAAAAGGCCGGTGGCAAACGCGCTACATTTTGGTCAGTTTTGTGTGTGATATCGGCAATTTGAACAAAATGAATCAGAACACGTTGCGCTAATGTCTAGATATCTATGCTCTATCAAAATATTTTTTGACTGGTTTTCGGGTAATTCCCAAACTTATCTCCTAATGAAGCACATTTAGATAATATTTAATAATTACATTTATGTTACATGCAACCTACATCATCTAATTACCATATGATTAACAATTAAACACATTTCAATTTTAAAATAAAACAACAGTGTGATTAATTTGCAGGTTACACAAGTTGTCACTTAATATAACAACATTGAACTAACACTATCTTAATTGAATATTCTAAATATTTTAAGGACATGTTATTCGCCTATAATTAAAGCCAAAAATCGAAGAAATTGCCCAAATTGTAATTCATTAACGATCAAATCGAATTCAAATTAAATTTAACCAAGCAAAAAATGTAAATAATATATATATAAATTGCTAAAGTAATATACAAGTTCATAATTGCAAATTATATGCTGTAATTAACTATTGTATTGTATTCGCATTGTGGATATTTATTATCATTCCCGATATAAAAATATATATGTAATAGTATTTTTTTAATGAAGGAAATTAAATTACATATTGTTGATATATAATTGTTGAAAATTTTGTCAACTATTCAAGGTATTCATCACATATAAACGTCAATTCTTTAATTATAGGCTGCGATAATATTTATGTAAAATAAGTATTACAATTAACAACGTTAATAATAATAAATACTCTATTCATTTTTATATCTTTAACCTTTGCTTTATATTCATCAACAATAAAAACAATCATTTATCTAAAATATTTTTAAACTACTTTATGAATCTATTAACATTCGATATTTGGTGGTATAGCACACATTTCTTATAAACATCAGCAGCACACAGCCACTCTTCCCACTCTAATAATAATCAACGCAAATAAATAATTTACAAGAAATAAAACCTGTTTATTCATCAAAACTTTATCAGTTATTATTAAAAGAGTGCATTGTATAGTTCGCAAGCGTGATAAAAAAACAAAATTCACAATAATTGGGGTAAATAATACTTGTGTGTTTTATATGTATTATTGTTTCACTAACTAGATTAAAAGGTACGTAATTAATAATAAATTATCATCAAAAGCACACTGATTTAATACATACTATACAAATCGAATTAGTTTTTTATTATTAAAGGTGTGATATATGATAATAAAACAGAACGGATTAAGGAATCAATCATAATTCACAAACATCACAAAGAAGCTGTCACATCAAACTGCTTACAAATAAATGTGATGCACACGTTGATATATTGGACGTGTCTCAAAGCGCTAATCATTCCGTTTGATCGTTTTGATGCGTTTTCTCCGAACATTATTATTAATTAATTGTCAACGGCCAGAGTTTTATTATTCAATAAAACAAATGGCACTATTAAAAAGCAATTAGCGCTTTACCACACGTTTATTGTAGTAGTTTTAGTTATTGTACCCCCCAAAAAAACTTGTTGTTATTGCATAAATTGAAATGGTTATAAAATATAATAAGTAATGACGTTTTACAGCATCTCACATACCATAAACAATAATTATTTAAATTGAATCACACATTTAATGGATATTAATTTATGTATATGTATACTAAAAATGAAATAAATACATAAATATGTCCTTTATGCCATAAAATATCCAACTACAGCAGCATTAAATTGTTCATTTTTATTGAAAAACTTATTGCTAATGTTTTATCGATGTAAAACCGAGCACATCGATGCCAAATTTATGTTTAATTGAAAATGCATACTTATTTAATCAACTTTTTAGCAATATAAACATTAAAATAACTTTTTTACACTAATTAGATGTTAAATATCAAAAAAAATGGAGAAGAAGTAACAGGTAGTATTATATAAATTAAAATCTTTAACAAGTAATTCTCTAAATAGCTCTTATAGTGTTGATTATTAACATTTAAAGAGAATTTGTGTTTAATATATTAAATTAATCGACTACAGTGGTGGTACCTTTTGAGATGCGAGTTTAATTCGTTCTTCCTAACCTATCTCTTGAATTGCTGCTGGTATTTTGGAATTCAGCTCAGTTAGTTATTAATCCATGAGTCGTAGCTGGTATATCAAAAATCTCGTTTGTAGAGCGTGTTTGGTACCTCGAGGTCCCCCTGTAAAATGAATAAACATTTACTACATTTTTGTATTAAGTTGAAACGTAACACTATAAACAAAAATATATAAAAAAATCAATGTTATAAATATTAATGAATTCATTTAAACGTATACACCATTTTTTTTAGTGCATAAATGACCATCGACGATCACATCAGCTAAAACCTGAAATGATTATACTTGAAGGACGGTCTAGGCGAGTTTCCATGTTCACTAATTTGATCTAATATCTTATAGATTTTAATTAACTAAAACATTTTTGCATATAAAACATTAATCCAAATAGTTAGCTATAAAAACTACAATACGTTCTGTTTTATATATAATAAAATGCTTACGATATAGCATATCAACCTTTAATAATAAACTAATTTAAAGTGTTTTAATCGTTAACAAAAATTTAACTTATTAAACCCTTTTTATCAAATTGAAAGCAATGATTGCTTTTATCAGTAATTGAATGAGCTGTCAACAGTGACAACTTCAATTCGGAAGATGCAACCTTTTTGTTTATAATTAGAACCATTAGAACCTGTATTTTTTACCATATTATAGCAGAGCTGAACGCGTCAATAAGGTCACAGCATACATAACTTATGTAGTTATGTAACAAAATTAATATATATTTCCCATATGAATACTTTCTCCATCTACCATTGACTCCTGTAAATGTTCCTCTCAACTTGACTTAGAACCTCATATCGAACGAAGTGTATCACCATTCCTATGAAACAATAAAGAAAATATTAAATTCTAACAAGGCCTAACCAAATTTTATAACAATACAATGGAATATTTGAATTTAAAATTTAAAATACTCTATAAGCGATTAAAACACTAAATATTAATACCAACGACCATTTGTTGTAAATGAATTAGCATTCAATAAACATTGACAAACGCTTTATTTTAATTTATAGGTGCCTTCACACATCGTTGTTGATTTTTGAAAACAAAAAATGGAATCGATAAAAAAACTTGTCACACCTTTGAGTAGATCGCTAAATTCACTCAATGCTAGTAAAGAATCTATTGAAGAGTCGCCAATTTTGGTAATAACGCTCAAATCAAAAACCAAACTAATCAAGCGCGCAAACTAAACAAACTTTCCTTGTTTAACCTTGACTATGAAATAATTTCATTAACTAATCCTTCAATACTCAATAATTACACAATTGTCTCTCCAAGAAGTTACATACGAAGTTGTTGATTCCTAAAAAAATAAAATAAGTTATTATATATGTAATTTCATGTGCTATTAATTCCGATTATTGCCCATCGCAACACATAATACAATGTATATTAATCTTTAATACACTTACTGCCACCTGCATGCGTTTATTGAGATATTGGCTTTCTAAAAAGTTATGATTTGGTATTATCAAATTTGCACAATAATAATGCATAAATATAACAGAAAATTCAAGAAACGATTTGAAAATGTCTAAATAATCAGTTCTTATTGAATTTCCCAATTATTAAAACATGGTTTTTTTTAATATAATTTAACAAAAGTATTTATTTTACTTTTCATCTCATCTTCAATTTCTAACCTAATTTTTTATTCAATGCAAGGAAATTATTGAATACGTAAATACTTACATTACACAATTGTATTCTTCATGTTTTGGATTATTCATTTTCACATGAAATTGTATAATATTTGTTTGTAAATGAGATAAACTGAAATAATTGTTGTTTCGAAGTTTCTTCGTTATTTCGTACACATCGCGCTCTGATTGGTCATTTTCATTTTCATGTTTTTACCCATAGCACACTCAAATTAAGTCCCAAAATAATTAAAATGATAGATCTGCGAAATAATTAAATTAGAAACACTCAAATTAAGTCCCAAAATAATTAAAATTATAGATAATTAAATTAAAAATTAAAGATATCTACGTATTAAAATTATTATATTACCACCTTTGGCATGCAGAGACATCTATGGCGCAATAGCGAAACACAAATCAGTCGCGTAATATTTTAGGTTAGAATACAAAACCAGTTTAATATTGAATTATTAAAAATTAAACCGTATGGTTAATATTTGATGTAATTAATTACCTCACACCCTTAATCAGGATCGAATAAAGTATTTAATTATCGCCAGCATAAAGAAAAACGGGCATAAAACCCAGCTGATTACATAAACAGCCAGCCAGCCAGCAAATGGAAGTCGTCGTAAAAATAGACTTCCCATAAAACACAGAATAATGTATTAGAAATGCATACGTAATTAATTTATGAAAAAAAACCTAACCGATTTGTTGTTTTCGTTTTGTATTTTGAAGGTGCACAGTCAGCAAGAAGAAGTTGATCTTGAAGTGGGGAAAGCAGCGAGTTGTTCGGCGGCAGAAACGACGATTCTCAAAGGCAGAACGAAGCCACGGCCACTTCGCTTTCTATTGAGACGCATTGTGGCAATGATTGTGGTCGGTGCCGTCATTGCGGGCTTATCCGCACTGCTTTCCTTTTATCTCGGCTGGCAATTTCTCATTCAGTTGGTGATTGTGATTATCGTCGCCTATTTGGCTAGCGGCAAGTACAAATGGTTCGTTACGGCGATTCGTACGGCACCAAGGGATCTAATGTAAGTTTTTGTTTTTTTGTAATTATCGCATATTCTACCTACTAATCATCAAAAATGAATCTGCGCTTTTTTCGAAACACTTGTATCGTTACATAAATTTTTTTTAGCTAATTGTAAACGTGCACTTACTTAAATATTGCAATTATGTAAATCAATTAATTTACATACATTTTTTTTGTTGTTTTTTTTTATAAATCAAGTAAACAATGTGTTATTCCAGTGCGTCATAATAATACTATATACAGTATACCGTAATCGTAATGATTTTGCTGAAATGAAAAAATCCAAGACCTCTATGAACCTTTCATTTCAATTGTTTTATTGCTACCACACGGCACAACTATTTTCCGCACATTAATTGTCAATAATTTACCATAAAATTAACTAGACGATTTATTCATCCATTGTCGTGGTGATTTTTTACTAAAAAATTGTTTACAAACTGCTATCTATTGTAGAAATAATCACAAAATCCTAGAAATTATAGATAATACGACTGATAGTTTTTATCACACTAATTTTACGCTTTAATTGGCTTTTTTTCTATATTGCAAAGTAAAACTCTGTTAAATTTGTGTATCTAAATTAATATTTAAGATAATTATAAATGTTGGAAGTAATCTGACATTGAAAGAGGAGTTTTTAGTGATTTGTGGCACATAAACAATCTGAAATCCCTTCTAATATGATAATTATAGATAATATAGCTAATTTTACTTTTTAATTGCTTTTTTCCATTGCAAAGTTCAACATTTTCAACAAGTTGCCACATAATTTCTAAATATGCTGGTTAAATCAGTAAAACTGCTTGAAATTTGTTTTTCTAAATCAATATTTACGATATTCAGCAGTTTTTAATGATTTGTACCACTTACTACCTACAATTTCTAATTATAACAAACATAACTAAGCTAAAAATGTATGCTCAAGCTGCAGGTGGCTAAGATTTAACTCATACAGAGTAAGAAAATGCGAAAACTTGCCAAAAATGTAACCTAGTGAAAGTAATTTCGTTCAGTATGGTGCAGTAAATCTATGTTCATGCAAATTCTGAAGGTTTTCCTAAATTCGTTTTACTTACTGATAAAAAGGAATGTAAATGTAAAGTTTATAGTCAGTCACGGATGCGGTGTAAACCTTTTAGGAAATTTTCTCTTAATAATTCCAGCTGTGAAAGCGAAATACTATGAAATTCTAACCTAAAAAAGATTTATTATTATTGTTAATATTAATAGGTGCACTAAAGTTACAATGCTTATCAAATATAACAAAATCTATACATTTCTAGAAGAACTGTGCAAGTCCTATTCGTTTTTTCACTTACTAAATGGAATGAAAATGAAGTTTATTATAGTCATGGTTGCGGTGAACGTTTTACTCGCAAAAATTTGCTCTGTGAAAGCGATTTCGTATGCACTGAACTGAAATTCTAATCTAAAAAACGATTATTATTAAATATGAATGTAAAATGAAGAATATTAATAGGTACAGTGAAATTAAAATACTTATCAAATAACAAAATCCATTGGTATATTAAGTGCCATTATATTTCTAACCTATAAATATTCCAAACAACTGTCAAAACGCTATCAAGCTGCAATCTGTCAACATTTTATTAAAGAAAAAGCGATTTTTCATCAATACAATTATATTATAGTAAAAATCATCATCGAACGGCACCGAGAAGTGGTATATCTTAAGAATTACGGTAGTATTGACACCAACAAATGTTCATTCATGTATTTTTGCAATGTTTTAGGCGACATTTAAGCCACCGTGAAAAAGGTACGAAATTTTAAGTAAAATTACACGTGCGAGATGTTAAAGTAGGATAAATATATCTCGATTTATCCACACATACATATTTAGTATGTAATAAAATCTAATAATTTCGTTGTGAAAGTTTTTTGAGAGCGTGCTGGTGTGTAAATTGAGCATTTTTTTTTTCAAAATAAATACACACTCGCACACATTTCATTTGCATTTATAATTCGATTGCTCAAATTAATGCATTTATCACCATCAGCAATATAATTATATTTTTATTGCTATTGCAAATTATTCAGAATTATTGATGAAACATTGAATCTGCCAATTTGGATAAACTCTCTCGACGACATTTGATGTTATTCTCGTTGTTTATTATTCGTTACCATCACAACCCATATTTTGCTAGAAATGACTGTCTTGATAGTTTGTAAATTCTATATATAGCTGTCAGTGGGTTTTTTTTGTGACAAATTTTTAGCAAATCAAGCAAAAAACATGCTGCAAGAACTTCTTGGAATAGAGGTTGAGAGGGAGTTACTGGTATACCATTTTAATCTGTTTTAGATGTTTGGACGTATACCACATAGACAATAAAAGCGATTTTGTTAGCAAATGGAAGAATTTCAGTGCAGATTACCCCCCAAAACATCTAGCTAGATAAATTATGGCAGCTTAGTGTGAAGTGTTCCAACCACAAAATGTAAAATTTCGAAAATAAGTAGTAAAGGACAATATTTGATCAAACTTTAACTGATGTGTTTATATAAACGTTATGCAAATAATACAACGATAATAGCCTGGCTCGTAAAACAACCTCAATCAAACACACATTTATTGCAAAAAAGCATTTATGAGTCGTGCATCTTTAGTGGAAATTCAAGATTGTTATTATTATTATTTATTATTATTATTATTATTATTATCGTTCTATTGCAATAAATTCCGGCTAACCTTGGCCGCACCACTGACAATAAATAAATTTAATGAAAAAATTACGCTCTTTACAATATTTATTTACATCATCAAATTATGTTCGATCAAAGGTTTTTTTTCGTGCATTTAACTAAATTTTCTATATAAAAAAGCAGGCTTCATCAAATCAAATAATCAATTGCATTATGTTATGAGAAATGAACAAATAAGTGATGTTTTCTGCCAGCAAGTAAACATTTGACGACCAAAATCCTACCTATGAATGATGATTCGGATCGTAATATTAAGGATCCAACCCAAATCATCAAGTGCTTGATACAAGTACACTTTGTTGATGTTTGTTGAAATTTTCAGTCAAAAAGGAAAACTCAAATCCATAGCCCTCTACATATTTTAAGTTTAGTGAGCGTGGAATAATTGAATGTTGTTTACATTTTTTGCACTTTGAATTTAATAAACACTCTAAATTAGAGATTTTAAATTGCTTTCACTAAAATACATAAATAATTGCGGTGGGCAAAAAAATCAAAAAGCAGCAAATCGAACTAACCCAAATAAATAACAAATTCACTGTGTTTATATAGCTAGTATCATTTTTTTGGTTAGAATTTCATTAATATATTTATTTACAAGTTTCTCCTTGTTATTGTTGCTTTTTTGTATTGTTTTTGTATGAAAACAATTATTGCGTAAGTAACTAATTATATGTGTCGTTAAATCTTTTTGTTTTTTTTTATTATTTGTTGATTTAAAATTCACAAATTCAAATTGTAAATTTGCTAAGATAAGATAAAAAGATTTATAGACTAGACTAGACTAGATATACAGTCAAGTGAATCTATGATTGCATAACGAGAGAGATTTATTAGTTAATTTTTCAGCTAGAAATTAGCAAAAACGTCAAATGTGACAGATTGATTGAATCTAATTTGTTAAAACACAATTTTCGCTTCAAATTTTTCAATAAAATCGCTAGAAAATCATTTATTAATCAGTTTTTAATGATTTTACAGCGATTTTGTTAATTTTTGTAGCGAGAAATTAACAAAAACTGTCATAATTGACAGATTGATTGAATCTACTTCGTTAAAATACAATTTTTGCTTGAAATTTACAATAAAATCGCTAGAAGATCATTTATTAATCGTTTTTAATGATTTTACAGCGATTTTGTTAATTTTTGTAGCGAGAAATTAACAAAAACTATCATAATTGACAGATTGATTTAATCTACTTGGTTAAAATACAATTTTCACTTCAAATTTACAATAAAATCGTATGTGTTAATTAATTTTTGTTAATTTCGAAGCGATTTGTGAATTTATTGCTTTATCTAATAAGAAGATTTGATTTTATACTTTTCTAACCAAGTAAAAAACCAATTTCCCTTTTTTTTAATTTCGTCTAATGAGAAAAATAAGAAAAGAGAGTTGAAAAAGCGAACTTGCAAATTTTATGGCTCAATTAATTAATATAAGCAATCGATTAATTAAGAGTTTCACTACTTTTAGAACTAATTTAGCAGCAGCAATCAATTCTTTCGTTCGTCTTGTTTTTAATCCATTTCTTTTACTTATTTTGAATTTGTAATTTGTCATATTTTAATCCAATTTGATTATTTTTAGCTCTCCCTAAAGATGGATGCAAATAAATAGTATTTTATTTTTGGTTTTTCTTCGAAAACGTCTTGATGACTTTTCGTACCAACTAACAATTAATTCCATGATTTATAAACTATGCATTATATTTAATCATAAATTGTTTTAATGACGCGCTGTAATAAATAAAAAATCGTGTTTGTTCGTCTGAAGTTTTTTGTATTTCAACAATTGTTTATTATTAGCGGTAATTAATTAAAATTTTATGTACACGTGCTCATTAAATCGCGAGTGATGATTACGCAAAAAAGCGTCGTCGATTCGGATTGCCTACTTATTATTATATTGTAACATTTTATTAAAAGTTTGCATTATTGAATTTTAAAACCATCAATATATGTATATGTATATTTTTGGGTAAATTATTAAAATATTGTTGTGTTGGAATGTCCTTGAACTAAGGTTACTGTATTACATAATTTTTTTGTGTTAAATCATCAAACTTTCGCTTAATCTTAGAGAATTAAATTAACACCAATTTATAACCAAACTGACATTTCGGATGCTATTTATTTGCATTCATCTTCAGGGAGAACTAAAAAAATGGATTAAAAACTTTTCTCTTTCTTTTTTTTGGTGAACAGTGTAAAATATTCATTTTATTATTCTTTTTTATTGAAACATTTTGATTGACGTTTCGAAATACAATTATTTGTTTGGATCCATCTTCAGGGCGAACATGACAAATCATTATTAATTAAAAAAATATGATTAAAAGCTTGATTTTCTTCTGAATAATGTTTTAACTTTAAAATCGTTGAAGAGAAAGTTGTTGTTGTTGAAAAAATTAAGAATAATAAAAAAAATTCACTGCTTTCCAACAACCATCAAACAATGATAATAGCAGTAATTATGATTAATATTATTGTTTAATTTTACGCAAAATTAATAAAAAAAAAACGCTTGTTTTACTACCTCAACTGTAACATATGTATTGTGTTTTATTATCGTGTGTTTGTGACCACACGTCCGAATAATAATTATGTATAATAAATGATGCCAAATATGCTTGAATTGCAAAAAAAATCGTATTTAATGTGCAGCAGGCAGTTTTTTTACATTTAATTGCGAAAATTTAATGTTTTGCAATAATTTAATTGATTATTAATTAAACATACATACATGTTAACTATTTTTAATAAAAGTTGTCCCGATTTTTACGTTCTGAATAAAAAAATGCTTGAAAAATCAAAGTTGATCGTCAAATAGCCATAAAACTGCAACGTAACTCGTCACTTCGTACTAGATCTCTAGTTGCAACAATTTTAAACAACAATTCCACCTTTCCATTTCAACACGTTGGCGTTTTTTTTATCTCACCTTAACGCAGCATTTCTCCAACACGAGAGCGAACCTACTTCTTACTTGCACTTGCTCTCCCTCATCATCATCATGAAGAGAAAGTGTCGTTATTTAATTTTTTCTGCTTGTTTACAGCGCGGTGCAAGCGTACATTCGGCTGCTGATCCAAGTTAAAGGCTTCCAGCGCTCTAACATAACGATCGGCGATCTGTTCAAGCGCCATGCGAAGAAGCATCCGAACAAGGTGTGCATCTACTTCGACGATCAGGAGTGGACGTTTTCGGAGGTGAGCGTCGAATTATATTATATTAATGTAATTGGAATAGAA
>JARJDW010006789.1:0-10200 GCA_030264715.1 Adinopsis sp. GC000173 | reverse complement strand
TAGAAAGTTGCGCGCGCAACCTGTTAATTTGAACCTGTTATTTTGGACCTGTTATTTTTCCTTAACATTAACATTAACAACTGTTAATCAAAAATAACAGGTACAACCCATCTCTAGTAAAAACATGCAAATTATTCCCGAGAAGAAATTTATTATATCCAATGTAACATTTTGCAAAAAGTACGACTTTGAAGTTGTTGGAGTAACAGCACAAAATGCTAGCGATGTTTTAGATCATACATCGGATACTGCGGTGCCTGGCGGTTTGTAATTTTAATAGATCGTTAACAAACAGTTGCTATTACTATATGAATACGCTTTGATTTTGCTAAACATTTTGCAGATCCACTTATCAAACATATTAAGACGCACGCTTTTCGTCATGAAATAGAAATATCAGTTATCCACAAAATAGTTTGTGTGTTCCAGAAGAAGCTTACACAGGTTGCACTTTAATTGCTTCCGTTCCAATCTTCAATTTTGTAAAAAATTCTGGAAAAATTGTGTTTAGAAATTTACAAAGCACTAAAGAATATATATGCTCTTCAACTGTTTACCTAAATAATTATCATAGTCGAAATGAAATAGCTTTCTCATTTACTACAAAAAGTAAGCGCAATAGCTTCAAAATGAATACGCCAATTATTAATTGATTTATTTGTTTGTAGAAGCAATAGTTGCAAAATGAACGAGACCAAATGAAATTTCGTTGAAATTTACATACGACGGAGATAAAAAATTTGATAGCTTTTCCGTTAAATCCATTGAATTTAATTTGCCAATAAAAAGTGATGATGAACTGATAATTAAAGACTTGGAAGCTGACAAAGAATATACAATTGAGTTGTTTGGTGAATTAGCGGACAGGCCTGATGTAATTTTAGGCAGTGAAAAAGTAATGGTTATGGGCAACAGCCATGGAGATGAAGAGAAGCCGCCTTGTAATGATAAACAACATTTAAACATTAGCAGTTTTAATCTTAAACTTAACTAACATTGAAATAGATAGTGTTTGTAATGCAATAAAATTGTAATAATCTAACTAAATAAACAAATATGAGAGCGGTCCGATAAGTACTCACCGACCTATGGTGCCTGTGTCTCAAGAGTGACTTACTATCGTGTAGTACATTCTTGTAGACGGGTACTGTCAAAATTTTAGCCGAATTAGACACGTAGTTTTGTTTTAACCACGTGTGTTAACGATGTCTGCAAAGTAGCCCCCTTAGCGGCGATGAACTCCTCATTTAACTCAAATTTCTACCCGGTGAAGGACTTTTTTGAGTTTGAGAACTAAAAAATGTCACACGGGGCCAAATCGGGAGAATACGGTAGATGGGGCAGCAGTTCGTAACGCAATTCGACCAATTTGGCCGTGGCGACGGCGAAGGTATAAGCCGGTGCGTTGTCATGATAGAACAGCACTTTTTTCTTCGCTAAATAAGGCCGTTTCTTCTGCAATTCGGCGTCAAATTGGCCCAATAATTCGGCATAGTAAAGCCCTGTAATCGTTTTGCCCTTCTCCAGGTAGCCGATGTGGATTACACCTTTTGAATCCCAGAAAACAGTGACCATAACCATGGTGAAGTCCATTGCTTCGACTGTTACTTAACTTTACTTGACTTGACTAGTTTTTGGTGTGTACTAATGGATCCATGCTTCGTCGATGCGTACGAAACGACGCAGAAATTCCTTCGCATAGCGCTCAAACAGCGTCAAACACTGCTCTGAAGTGGTCGCACGGATGCGCTTGTTGTCCGTAGTGAGCAAAAGCGGCATTAATCGCGTCGACTGCTTTCTCATGCTCAAAATTTTATGGAAGATATGGCCCACGCGGTCTTTTAAGATGCCTACTATTTCAGCTACCTCGGGTATCTTCAATCGGCTGTCTGCTAATACCAGACCCTGGCGAGGCACATCAAAAACCGACGTTCAACCACGTTGAAACTCACTAAACCAATTTTTAACGGTCACCATCGAAGGAGACGAGTCACCACACACAGCATCCAAGCGCTCTTTGATTTCGCTGCGCGGTTTCCCTTTCAAAAACAAGAATCAAATCACCGATCGATATTGCTCTTTTTCCATTTCTATAAAATGCACTGACTCGCTCGCTAACACACGTGGTCAAAACAAAGCTAAGTGTCTAATTCGGCTGAAATTTTGACTGGTACCAGTCTATAAGAATGTACTGCACGATAGTAAATCACTCTTGGGGTACAAGCACCATAGGTCGATAAGGCTAAGTACTTATCGGACCATCCTCGTATATTAACAGCAATGATTATTCAAAGTTTAAACTTTGTTAACACAAAAACTTTTCAACTTGAATCATGTTTGAAAGTATATAATAAACAAAATTGGCTCCAAATAAGAAACAAGCAATGCACCGCATCGGGGCGTTGTGCCTAAAAGGCATCGGCCTTGGTCAATTCAATTAAATTGAATAACATTAGAGATAAAATATTACATGCATCGGGGTATCGCATGCGCTGGAGCCGACGGTGATAGTGCGGTAGGGAGAAGTTAAAATAAATCAATAGTAATACTTCTTTTTCTATAATACAAAGGTAATGATTGATGATCGGCTAAGTGCCGATGCTATCACTCCATATATAATTTCGGTAAAATTTCCATTTCTACGGTGGTAAATATTTTGAACTTTTCAATTTGGTCTATGAGGTTGTAAACATTGAAACTAGTAGAGAATTAATTCTGTAGAATGTGAAACTGTGTAAGAAATATAACTTTAAAATCAGCGCGTTTAGACAATTTGAGGGAATTAAAGGACCATGTGATGTAACGGTGAAGCGATTTACATGTACTTTGATTTTGAAAATTCCACAATTGATATTTTATTGAAAAACCTGCAATATTTTTATCTTATAGCCGTTAAGGTTTAAAAAACTAAATTTGAATGCAAGATATTAAGTAAACGTTCTTTTGTCTTTTTGACTATTGGCTCAATTTCATTTTATCATGTCTTAGAGACGGTAGTTGTATCAAGCGTTTATATTTACATTTAGAAGATTTTAACATTCCAATAGAAATTGGTAAAAAGTTAATAATTAAGAAAGTATCAACTCAGAATGAAGATTATTAGTTGCAAGTTTATGACAAAAAAAACAGCCTTGAAGTAAGTTTGTTTAATAAAATAGTTTATATTCTAAAGCAGACTATTTAAAAAAAAAATATATGCAAATGTTTAAAGATTATGTTTGTTGGATACTTAGTGAGATAAATACTTAATTAATAAAGTAATATCAAATATTGTAGGTATTATAGCGATTTACCAAAAACATCAAAGGATTTATGTATATCTATTTACTTAAGAATTATTTTCAAGTCGGATTAACCTATTTTTTTATTTGGCTAATTCTTAAAATCGGTATATAAACCCCACACTTTTCATTCCATTTTTATTAGATTTTCTTGTTTAAAAAATGAAGTTTCTGCTATTGTTTGCTTTAATAAGTTCTAAAGTTTTAGATCTTCATTGTCAAAATACTAATGATACACGTGCTGAAGGTAAGAAAAACTTAAACTATGATTTTAAAGAAAAAATAAATAATTTTAAGGAGGCAATTATTGTCCCAGTTCTTATATATACGTTAATCCAAGCGATGAAAGGGCAATTAACAAGAAAGTATTGTTTATTATATACGACATGGACCTTGGATGTCGTTTAACTCGTGGCGAAATTACATGTAACGACGGCTTATTCAAAGCCGATTTCAAACTTACGGAAACTATTGTCGTTTTGGACACTCTTCAATCTAATACAAAATATGTTTGCAAAGCAGTATTGTTCAATGATAACCAACCTCTTGTGTCAGGTTATGATTTCAAATTTCAAACAAGTGGTAAATATAGACGTTTTATATTGTTTAATACAGTTTAATATAATTATTAATAAATAATTATTTTTTAGGTGGCATACACATAGAGCGACTCGACTTTAATTCAATTACGTGCCTAGTTGAATACGATGGGAATCGTTCAATCGACAATTTTTTTTTGAAACTCGACTACGGTGAATATCCGATTATACCATATACCAGTCTACGAATTGATAATTTACCATCATGTAAAACATTCGATGTCCAGCTATTTGGTAGGGAGAAAGATAAAGTTTTCAATTTGGGAGCTACAAGTGTTACTGTTGAACCAGATGGTAGATAATATTTTATTATTAAACATTTTAAATTACAATTGTCACTTTTAGAATTAATATTTTCTACTATCAATCAGGGATACTATCAGATTGAATTAAGCGCAAAGTTTAATCGAATTAATTCAGTATGTTCCACAACCGCAGCATATCTTCAATGTGACAATGGTATATCTATAGATGTGGTTTTCCAAGATCATACAGCCACATTTCAAATCACTGATTTAAAACCCCGCGACATGGTTTACTGCAACCTGCATGTAACATTTGATCATGGTATTAATATGACATATGGCACTGTTGTGAGGACAAATTGTATGTCAAAAAAATATTCTTAAATCCCCATTAACAATAATTTGTTGGAATTTAGCTACATTAGAAGGTGAATCAATTAACCAGAATGAAATTAGTATGGTGTTTCATTATGATGGTGTCAAACGCTACGATCATTTCAATTTGCTGAATCAAAATGATCGTAAAGAAATGCGAATTATTCCCGAGGAGAAATTGATTATATCCAATGTAACATCTTGCAAAAAGTACGACTTTGAAGTTGTTGGAATAACAGCACAAAATACTCGCGATGTTTTAGATCATACATCGGTTACTGCGGTGCCTGACGGTTTGTAATTTTAATAGATCGTTTACAAACAATTGCTATTAATATATGAATACGCATTGATTTTAACATTTTGCAGATCCAATTATCAAACATATCAAGGCGTTCGCTTTTCGTCATGAAGTAGAAATCAGTTATCCACAAAACAGTTTTTGTGTCCCAGAAGTGGCTTACATAAGCTGCACTTTAATTGCTTCAGTTCCAATGATTAATTTTGTGAAAAATTCGGGAAAATTTGTGCTTACAAATTTGCAAAGCAATAGAGAATATATATGCTCTTCATTGGTTTACCTAAATAATGATCATAGTCGACATGAATTAGCTTTCTCATTTACTACAAAAAGTAAGCGCAATTGGTTTAAAATAAAGTTTTTAATAAACTCGCAAGTTATTAATTGATTTATTTGTTTGTAGAAGCAATTGTTGCAAAATCAACGAGACCAAATGAAATTTCGTTGAAATTTACATACGACGGAGATAAAAAATTTGATAGCTTTTCCATTAAGTCCAATGAATTTAATTTGCCAATAAAAAGTGATGATGAACTGATAATCAAAGACTTGGAAGCTGACAGAGAATATACAATTGAGTTGTTTGGTGAATTAGCGGATAGGCCTGATGTAATTTTAGGCAGTGAAAAAGTAATGGTTATGGGTAAAGGCCATGAAAAAGAAGAAAAGCCGCCTTGTAATGATAAACAACATTTAAAAATTAGTAGTTTCAATCTTGAACTTAACTAGCATTGAAATAGGTAGTGTTTATAATGCAACAAAATCATAATGTTCTAATTAAATAAACATATATATTAACCGCAATGATTATTTAAGTTTACAAGAACATTACACCTCAATCATGTTTGAAAGGTATCTATATAATACTCACAGTCGGCTCAAGATAAGAAAAGCAGCGGCCTTAGTCATATCCATTTTTATGAATTAAATGATTACAGATTACAGATAAAAGGAGCATTAAAATATAGCTTACATCGGGGCGCCACATGCCATGGAGCCGACACGAGGGCGGTCTCAAAATCTTTAGCCTAACATATTTGTAGCAACAAATGTATGAAAAAAAGTGATGTGGTTCTATAATACAGCTTTTTTTAAGCATATGTTAAAAATTTGAAGAATTTTCTTTTATGTTATGCTTGCCGTCATGGTTAGTTACAATATACAAATGTAAAACCGCTTCAACTTTTCTGAGTTACAAATAACTATTTTTGCTATAAACTATATTTTTGAATCTGTCATTTTACCTATCTTGTATTGAATTGAGAGCACTCGAATTTGGCTTATCCAGCATGTTGATTTCGACTAGCATGGTGTTATTTTTATGTTACATCTTACAATTTTAAAATGTACCAGATTATAATGTTTTGGTAACTTTGACAATATCTTTTAGTTCATTGGCGCATTATATTTGTTGCAATTATATGATAGAAATAAACGTTTAAATGGTGCTTTTATTTATTATCAACTTTCCAATCATCGGGCGAGTAAAAACATATACGTGGGGGCACCCAAAATTATCCGGGATTGTGTTGTAGTGTAGAGGCAACAGGGTCTCTGAGTGGTTTCCTCGTTTCAAAAATGAAGATATGATAATAGAAGATCATCTCCGTTAGGACGCACCTCAACATCAAGAACTGACGATAACGTCGAGAGAATCAATGTCATCGCCGAACCATTGACCAACTCTGTGAGATATCTGGAATATTGTGAAGCTCAATACAGAGGATTTATTCCCAAGCTTTGAATATGACAAAGGTAGCAGCCCAAATTTATTCCTTGCCTTCTTAGAGATGTGCAAAAGGAGCGTCGATTTCAGCCAGGTTTTAACCTGTGACTTCTTTTTATTTCCCAGACTCAAAAAGGGATATGAAAGGAAAGCGTTTTTTTCACTGTAGATGAGATAAAACAAAAATCACCGGAGAACCTAAAATACATAACAAACAAACTGTTTTAAATAATGGAATAGGCGTTTGGAAAAGCGCGTTGTGGTCAATTGAGATTACTTTAAAGATGTTAAAAACAAAACTTTATAACAAAATTCCGGTTTCTGTTAGGCCCTAACACGTAGAGTCGAAAAACAGTCAAATCGGCGGCATCAATAATAAGTTAGAATAAAATATCGACAATCTGATATATTTTGTCTGTTTTTTCGATTCTTCATGTTTTTATGTCACAGATGTAGACTACACAAGAAATTAAAATACTACTCGAATGTTTGGTTTTAACACAAATTGAGGTTTCGTTTCACCTTCCAAGAAAAATTGCTTTTTTAATTTAATATCATTGATTAAAAATTTTTTAATCAATGCTAATACGTCGTCATTACAAGACAACCGTTCTGTCCTATATTTATACAAAACGTCAAAAATTTGGGTCGATGTAAAGTGCTTGTTTTGCTTTTGAATGTAAAGAGAATGCCGCGCAAACTGCCACTATACGTGGCGCACATACTGAAAACGTTCGGTTACCTGAACGACGTCAAGGGTTCCAAGATGAAGACGATCGTCGAACAGGTTGGCCGCAAGGCGACCGCCGAAAACACCAAGGAGTTACAGCGCCAGAAGAACGATGAGGTGGCCAAGGCGGTGATGTTTTGCGTCAAGAGCGGCATTCTAATCAAGCACGCCGATAGGATTTTGTTCAACTTGGAGGTGGTGCGTGGACGCAGCGGTCGGAAAGGAAATACCAGCACTGTTGCCGACGACTATAGCAAGAAGGTGTCATTTAAGAGCGCAGCGAAGATCACCGTCGTCGAAGGATACGTCCGTTAAGCGAACGCGTAAGACTTCTGTAAGGAAGACACAGACGCGGAAGCGTCAGCGCCGTTCACCACCACGTCTTCTTCGCTCAGCAAACCCATTGGGCTTAATCGGGAGTTTGTGCAATGAAAATTAACACATATAATAGATTGTAAAACATTGTATAATATAATTGTATAATATAATTGTATAGATTGTTCTTATTACTTTAAATTTTAATTAAATTTTGTGTCGTGCAAATGGTATTGATGTAACATTATTTTAAGTTTTTGACAAACTACAATTGTGATAGAGAATTTTGTTTAGTTGAATCACCGATGACTTGATCGAATTGATCTCTAGGGAAATTACGTCACATGAGCATTGATTAAAAAATTACTTAGATACGCAACCGGAGATTTACGCCAATCTTGAGATATAGAGGGCACAACTAATGTCATTTCCGAATTCATCCGAGGGTTCTAGTATACTCTATGGTTTTAGTGAGAAAGTTCCAGCCATTCCAGCAACCTTAGGAAACTAGCAACTTATTTAGAATTTCCCTAAAATGAAGTTTGAGATGCAAATATCTGATCATAGAAGATTTCACGTTGACCATTATAGCATTCGGGCCAATTCGTAAATGTCATTAGTCGCGACCTCTACATCTCAAATCCTGCGAAAATATGCGGTTGCTGGGTTGCGTATCAATGTTATTTTTTAATCAATGCTACTAGGTCGTCGATACGAGACAGCCGCTCTGCCCTGTATATAGAACGTCAAAAGTTTAGGCCGATGTAAAGCATTCGTTTCGCTTTTAAATTCGAAGAGAATGCAGCGAAAGCCGCAAGTCGACCGCCGAAAACACTAAGGAGTTGCAGCGCCGGCAGAACGATGAAGTGACAAAGGCAGTGATTGCGTCAAGAGCGGCAATTTGTTCAACTTGGAGGTATTACGTGGACGCAGTGGCCGGAAAGGGAAAACAAGCACCGATGCAGAGAACGATAGCAAGAAGGTATCGTTTAAGAGCGCAGTGAAGACCAGCGGACACAATACACACAATCATCGGACACGTCTAAAAACGAAACGAGTGTTTTACATCGACTCAAATTTTTGACGTTTTGATTAAATATAGGATAGAACGGCTGTCTCGTAGCGACGACGTATTAGCATTGATTAAAAAATTTTAAATTATATAATTATATATATTTATATTTATTGTTTTTCAAAACAAATAATATTTAACGATTTTATCAATAATTGGACTTTAAACTTGTACACACATTACATATTCAAAGTAGGACGTCTTGTCACCTTAGTAAGTAATAAAATTACAGATATGATATTTAAATAAATGTTAATAATTTCCATGACCCCTGGCTTATTTATATAACTCTAAAAACCCTTACAATTAACCATATCAAATTTTTATTCCAGCTGTTAAAGATTTAAAAAATTGTATGGTTACGATTTGCATGTTTATTAGGTAAACACATTCTTAGTTACACTAAAATTCAATTATTTAACGTATATTTTATTGCAGACAAATGCGCTAGCCGAAATCCATTTATAAGCAATACATTCGTTTGTAACACAACATTATGCGATGATCCAGTCAAGATTCGTAAGCCGAAAGATGATGGATCTCAAAAGTTTGCCTTCGAAATACAAGTTGGCCCTGATAAATTACCTTAGTTAACGATGATAAATATAAAACTCGATTTATTCATTGCGAAAATATAAATAAATTGTTGATAATATGATAATTAATTACATTTCCATAAGCAGTGCCTATTTAATTCTCGTCGTTGTTTTATCACACCACAGACATTTCAATATTAATATACAACTACACCGCCAATTTTTGTTTTAGTCAAAACATAGAATTATAATTTATAATGTGGCTATTGTTTGCCTGCTTATTTGGTAAGCAAACTATTAAATATACAAAATGTCGATTAGACTAATTCATTGAATAATTTAAGCTGTTGCTAGTGCATTTACAACACCAGATGAATGCAATAGCCGCAATTATTCCACTGGCAGTGTGTGCGTTTGCGATGCAACATTCTGCCATGATTTAGGCAAGATTCGAGCGCCCAAAAATGGTGTGTTGGTGGTGGTGTCCGGCGAAAATGGAGCGCGTTTTCAACGTCAACAATTTGCATTTGATAGCAACGGATTGTACAGTAATACTGCCGAAATGAATTACCGTAATAAGTATCAAATGATTCTGGGATGGGGTGGTGCATTTACGGACGCAACCGCTATCAATTTCGACAGTTTAGATAACGACGTTGCTGCAAAATTACTTGAGTAAGTGTTCAATTTGATAATTATAGTGATATCTGGGTAAATGAACGTCTTAATTAACGATCTTTTGATTTGCGCTAATTTTTAACTCGGTTAACGAACTTTGAAAACTTTTTTGGTCTGCTTATAATGAGTATTCATGCTTAATATGTCGTTATCAACGCATTAGAGGATGGTTTTATTCTCAAATTCGGTTAAGAAACGTTTCAGTTAAAGAACTTTTTTTGGCACAAAGGACCCCGCACAAAACACTGTGATTTTGGACCTCATTGAAATTTTCTGAAATTTTGATATGTTATAGTTTATAATCTTCTGAACAAATATTCTCCCGGTCAAAAAACTTTTAAA
>JARJDW010006781.1:0-14775 GCA_030264715.1 Adinopsis sp. GC000173 | reverse complement strand
CACCTTGAGAGAGGAAACGTCGGACGGACGGTGTTGTGATGCACTTCGCCAACAACTACACGTAGCAACAACAACAAGGTAGGTAGTAGTAGGAATTTATCGATTTTATATTTTTGTTTCGCTTCCGAAATAATAGAGTTCATAGTTATTTCGCGAAACAAATGAATCAACGTTTAATTAATAATAATGCGGTTGGTTTTTTGTTGTTGTTTATTGTTCGTTAATAGCGCTTGCACATGCTGATGAATTTAATTTCGTATTTAATGCATTCAGCTCAGCGACGACGTCGTCGTCGTCGCCGTCACATCATCCATCCATCCATCCATCCATCCATCCGTGTTGTTCTTAGCAACCAAGCAACGGCACAAGTCAAGCGTGCTGATAAATTCAATTCAGTGACGTTATATTATACGCGTTTTCCCCGAAGCTCGTTCTATTTTTTGAACTGCTCTACTACAACAAGCGATTGCTATCGGAGTTGTAGACATCACTGACTTTTACAATTTTTAAAATATTTTTTGTTTCATCATTGCATTACAATCGCAAAATCTACTTTTAGGCCATTTCTGATTGCTATCAGAATTAGAATTACTGTTTTTCTTTCATTGTAGATAAAATTTGACGTGGGAATTTTCTTTTTTTACTGAGTTTTATAATTTTTAACATTTTCTAACTACATTTGAATCGAAAATACAGTTTTAGGCTTTTAGGATTGCTATCAGAGTTGGACCCACGATTTTTTCCATCCTACATAAAATTTGATGTAGAATTTCACAATTTACAGTACTTTTTAACTACATTTCAATCGAAAATGTACTTTTAGGCTATTTATGGTTATCTGGATTGCTATAAGAATTAGAATTTAGGTTTTTTCTATCGTGGAGAAATTTTGATCTAGAAATTCTCGTTTTTTGTTGGCGATCCGGAATTAGAGACACGCGATTTGTTTCCATCGCAGATAAAATCCGACACAAATATGCCAGCATTTTATAATTTTTAGGATTTTTGTGTACAACGCGAAGAATTGCAATAATACAGCGAGCAGCAACAGCGCGGTAATAAAAAGCGTGCGGAATTTCGCTATATAATAAAATAAAAGCGCGTTTGCAAGGGATGATGAGATGATGAATTTGGCTACGCGTATTACAGTGCGACCTTCAAATTCGATGAACGATTTAATTTAATTTCATAAAAATATATAAAACACACATTCCATCAAAAAATGCAATTATATAATTTGTTTTCCAAGTATTTAAATATAAAAGAAATGCGAGTGAGTTGCAATAGCTTAATAAAAAAAACACACACAAAATTTATGGTTTATTTCGATATGTGCATAAAACGCATGATATACTGCATGAAAATCGTTTTTTTATAATATAGCAGGCACATAATACATTTTATGTATTGTTTATGTTTTTGATGTATACATTACGTGCGCATTGGGATGCTTATTTGTGCATTATGTCAACCTTGAAACACGTCCCTTCCTTATATGTTTTTTTCGGGCGCTATATGGAATTGACTATAGTCGACGAAAAGTGACTCTTGCGGGTGAAGCAATAAAAGAGGATGGGTCTTTTTTAAGTAATTTGCATGAAGAGATATACTCAGAGGTTTTCACTCTTTTTAATCTGTACAAGTACCTATGCAAATTATCTACAAGAAGAACTAGCCCATGTTTATGGCCCCAGCTGTTAGTGGATGAAAAGTAACTTTTTCGGCTTAAGCCATAAAATAGGGATCATATTTTGGACAAAAATAGTTTTTCTCTTTTTAACTTATATATAACCCGAGCCGCTAGAGTCACTTTTCGTCGACTATACGTGCATCTAATATACATCTAATAATTTTTATCGAGAGCATCATCTATGACTTTATTTCGATATTGGCATACGGTGCATAAAACTCGTAATACAATGCAGTTGATGCACCGTTTATGTTTTTGATGCATACATAAATTGTGTATTATGTCAACCTTGAAACACGCCCCTTATATGCCTTTTTCGGTGCACTGATACTTATAGTGCTATATGGAATTTACTATACGTGCATCTAATATTTTTGTTTTTCGAGGGCATCGTTACTTATTATCCACACCGGCATATGGCTAATGACAAGCGCTAACACACACAACACAACAGGTGTGCACCTACCTGTTCGAAAAAGGAGCGCGCGCGTGTGTGCATGTGCGAACCGAACGTAACGAACGACAAAACGATAATTGAATAAATGTTTATTTTGACGCTTGCTCGCTCGATTGTATATGTATTGTATTATATTTTTCTTTTTCGATGCTGCTGCTACTGCTACCATTTTTTTTGTCGTGTGTGTAACTGTTTGTGACATACGTCATACATTTTTCGAATAACTACATCTCGATATAATATATGTGTGTGTGTTCGTTTGTTTATACATATGATTATCGACTATTTAAGGTTGTGCGTATTATATATGGTAATTACTGTCGCCAGTTTACTATGGCTCGAATTTTTGAGCATACAAAAGTGGCACACGATTCTTATTGGTCATAGCTAAACATGTGAAATATGGAAATTTAGAAATTAGTAATGGGTAGATGTTTTTATATTGATAATAAAACAAATGCTAATGTAATAAAAAAATATGTTTTTAGTAAAATAATTAATTATTTTAGTACGGTATAGCAAAAACGCGATTAATTTTCAAGAAAATAATTTCTTTATGCATGCTCGAAGCAATCGTCATGAAAATTTCAGAAATTAGGTAATAGGTAGATGTTTAATAAAATAATTGTTTCCAGCAAAATAATTAATTATTTCGGTAGGTTGTAATAAAAAAGCTATTTATTTTCAACGCCAGTTTTTCTTATATCTTAAACAATTGAAGAAGACTTAAGAGAATCACTTCTTTATTAACGCTGGCAGCGATCGTATAGGACTGTAGATGACAATCATAAATTAAAGCAAGATTTTTCGGGTCGTATTCCAAAGTAGTCCTTAAAAAACGTTTTACTACTCAACGATTTATTGCAATTTCTGGAGGAAATCCTTAAAATTCCTTGAAAGACGATTAAAATCATAAATTTTCTCCAAAAAATAAAACTAATCGATTTATTGCATTAAATTGTATGTTATTTACAACGTTCAGATCATTGTGTAGGTGGGGTGTTATTACGCTATTA
Organism: Adinopsis sp. GC000173; assembly: GCA_030264715.1. NCBI lineage: Eukaryota > Metazoa > Arthropoda > Insecta > Coleoptera > Staphylinidae > Adinopsis > Adinopsis sp. GC000173. The sequence goes on along the minus strand of JARJDW010006781.1, from coordinate 11,612 downwards.
AAATTCTATCGCACCCAAATATAAGTAAGTCGCTTCATTAATTTGAAAGATGATTATAATAATAAATTCGCCCAAAAGTAACTCGCCTTTTTTCTCTAGTGAAAACTTTCGAGTCACTGTGTGTATGAGGCGTGTTGCATTGTAAAAAACAGTGAAATTTACTACAATTCATTGAAATATGATAAAAAAAAACAGTGAAATTTAGTGAATAAATAGTAAAAAAAGTGAAATTTACTAAAATTCATCGACAAATGTTGAAAAATCAGTGAAATTCATTGAATAAACAGTAGAAAACAGTCAAATTCACCAAAATTCATCGAAACATGATGAAAAACAGTAAGATTCACGAAACTTCATCGAAAAATTATGAAAAAACAGTGAAATTCAATAAAAGAGAATCGCTTCATTAACTTGAATGACAATCACAATTATAAATGTATTTTCTATCGTCTTAAATTACTTTTTTTTGTTTTCTATTCGATTTTTTGCGTCACTTTGTGTAATATTGGGCGTGTTGTTGCGCTGATGCATACGCAAATAGAATAAAAGCGCGGCAACACTCAAACCTGATTACATCACACACACACATTTTACATTTTACATTTTCCTCCTCCTTATAGACATACATTATTGGAATTACGCTAAGTGCACATATACATACATACTAAAACATCGTTCGGTTGCGTTCGCGCAAAACAGCGTTTTATTGAATTATCGGCTGCATTACGTGAATAAACATATATTGGATGTATTGTATATGTAACCGTTCCGCGAACTGCTGAAAGCCGCACTAATCTCTCGGTTGGCATAGGTATATACGAACGTACACACGTGACACCTTGAAAAATGCATCCAATTAACTAATTTTCATATACAGGGTGTTACAAAAATTCTATAGAAAATTATTATTAAATTATAATAGATACGTATAGGAGTAGATAACATTTGTTTCAGCACCCAATTAACTAATCTTCGTTCTATATACAGGAAAATATAGCCTGACATGAATTTCAAGCATATTTTCACTTTTTTTAAATTTGAATGGGGCCTGATAATGGGGAAAAAATTATTTTTCCGATTTTGTCAATGTGATCTGATATATCTGATAATTGTGAAATTTTGTAGTATTGTTGGCTAAACTAGCACTTTACCTGAACATAAAATCACAGCTCCCCTATTATCAGGCTCCCCTTAAATTTTAAAAAAGTGAAAATATGCTTGAAATTCATTGCGGACCAAGCAGGGATTGATTCCAAGATCTCAAAACTAAACTCCAAATTTTTTTATCAATTATACTTATAGTGAAGTCGATCCGGAGACACACTGTATATTTATAACCATTTTTTTCTCTGCGAGTAGATAGATAACATTTATTTCGTTTGTAGAAAATATTTTGCCACCAAAAATAAATCTATATACTGCTGGAAACACAACCCACTGGACGGATTATTTCCGTAATATTGTTTTCGAATAAAAAGCTTCCTTTGTTCTATATATAGAGTGTCCAAGAATAAAATGGACTTGAAGTAGATTAGATTTATTCCTATTGTCGCTTCTTTCCGGCGCTTCCTCGTATAATAAGCCATGTATACTGGTAGCAAATCCATACTTTACGTTATTTGTTATGAAAGATATACAGTGTGTCTCAGAAGGAAAGGTACAAGGAGAGGTTATTTTAAATCGATTATAAACAATATTTTTACTTATTCTGTCGCTGGAAACACACCCGAGGACGGATTATTATTGTTGTTGTGCTTTCGGGTTTTCGTATAAAAACGTTCCTTTGTTTTTTAATAAAGGAAAAATAGGATGGAGGGTAATATTGTTGCTTCTTTCTGGGAAATCCTTGTATAATAAGCCATGTACACTGTAGTAAATCCATACTTTACGTTATTTGTTTCATATACAGTGTGTCTCAAAAAGAGAGGTGTACGGAAAAGTGGTTTTAAATCGACCATAAACAATTTTTTTGCTTAAAAATAATAATTATCATTTTTTTTCATAAATATTTCGTGTTAACTTTACATCTACTTCATTTTTTTTAAATTTTGTCTCTTTAAAGCGATACTATAGCGAATTCAAGTCCACTTTTGGTTATATAGGGTGTTCCCGAAAGAGGGGAAATGTAATTTATGTTATTTTACGATAAAGATTAGTATCTAGGTACTTATTTTTACTCACTTTAATTTTCTTAAAACATTGTTTGTACTTTTTGTACACCCTATATAATATCGTTTATCATTAAATAAACCATACGATAATCAATCCTTGGTGGTGCTTGCGTGCGTTTTAATTTTTATTGTAGAAAAAAGTGTTGTACCTATATTTGAAAATATAAAATTCATTGTGTATGTTATGTGTACGCAATGTTGGAAAAGTGGAGCGGCGCGCCCCATCGCTACTGCTGCCGCTTTTGCTGCTACGTCGTCTTATCCGCCCGCGATCCAAACTATCGATTGTCGTCGCCGCATGCGTTTTTCCTCAACCGAATATAAACCGAAATGTGTATATGTATGTATGTATGTATGTGTTACATCACAACACACAAAGTTTTTCCCTATGAGTGTGTTCGTGTAGATCGAAATGAGAAATGATTGCATCCTTGACTACGGTAATATGTGGTCGTACTTGAGATTTATTTCATTCGCAATTCCACAAAAAAAATTATATATTTACTGTATATGTGCTAGTATAGCGCAAAAATAAATAAACATATAGATACACACATACACATACACAACGCTCCTTTCTTTCTCTCGTTGCGCGCCCGCACTAATTCATTTCGCAAACTAATTAAAACTTTTTTTCCTGTGCCCGGCCACCTCCGCTTTTTTGCCGGTCGTCTTCTTCCTCTTTCTTTTTAATATTATTACATAAATCAACAAGTAATTTGCGTGCGTTGCCGTTCGGTGATGTTGTTGTTGTTGTTGTTTGTTTTTATTGCCGCCGTTCGCATCGGCACATTTTTATTTTTATTTCTTTTTACTTTACTGCTACCATTGCCTTTCACTAATTTACTTAATTTGTACGAATGCAGCAAGCAGAGAGAGAAATGGAAAATCTGGCAACGTTGCTACTTTGCACACTGCAGCCATCATTAGTTAATTAAATACGTGTAAAGAGGCATACTATTTGCATACTATCATTTGTTCGAAGATATATGTATGTAACAGTCGTACAAGTCAGAATTTCGAGGCAATTGATTTTAAGCGCGCAATTTAAATCTCGTTCATATTTTTTATAGTATATTTTATTTTCGTTGCTTGCTTTCCATATACAATATGTGTTATTAGTATTTATTGCTTCCTTATTTTATTACTTTATATGCGAATACAGAATATTTACTATACATATTTTAGTAGTATCTATTCTCATCTATATTCATTTCTATTGATTTTAAGCGCCAAATTTAAAATATCGAATTTATTGTGATTGAATAGCGTACTTTTCGTCATACAATCAAATAAAATAAAAGATAGTATATAATATATTGCTTCATTATATTGTTACTTCGTTTTTACTATCGTAGTAATTGAAATTATAGTACCACATGTCAGAAATTGTATCTAAATTCATATTCATTGACTATAAGCGCCAAATTTAAAATATTGAATTTATTGCGATTTAGTACCGCACTTTTCGTCAGGAAATCAAATAAAACTAGACTTGCTTCGTTATTTTGTTACTTGGTGTTTACTACCGCAGTAATATTTGTTCGAATATAGAATGATTCAGACTAATTTTAATTTTAGAATATCGAAATGGTTTTGTTCTTTATTTACGATGATATCTTGTTTTCTGCAATCGAATCGAAATAAAATAATAAATAGGTTACGTTGCAATATTTATTGCTTCGTTATTTTATTACTTTATACGCAAAGGTAAACAGTTTACCATCGTATGCAGACAGTTCGAATATGCAATAATCAAATAAATCGGAAATTGTATCTTCATTCATTCAGACGAATTGATACGCCAAGCGCGAAATTTAAATCTTGGTCTCATTTTTCATTTTCGTAATTTGTAATTTATGCCACCGGATACAATGCAATAATAAATAGATTACGTTAAAATATCTATTGCTTAATTACAATATTTTATTAATTTATGCAAATGCAGGTATTTTATTCTCATTTACAACAAAACCACAAGTCGGACATTTATTGCAATTAAATTTGAGCGCAAAATTTAAATATATTATTTATAGTTCCGTATATTTTTTACACATCAACGTTTATTGCCAGATCGATAGCAATATAAATAATAAATGATGTTACTGCAATATTTATTTCTTCGTTTTATATTTTATTAAATTGTACTAAGTAGTATTTGTGCGAAAAAACAAATTCTAGCACAAATTGAGCGCCAAATTTAAATCTGTTTAAAGTTTATTGTGGATTTTTATCACTAGACTGTTACAAGTAACAATTATTAATTTGTAATGTTGTTTTAACTATTCTCACACCTTGTTTTGCCACCGGATCGATGGGAATCGTAATAAAACCGACGTTTTAATATAATGTATTTATTATTGCATCGTTATTCTACTCGCAACGCTTCAAAATATACTATATATTGCAATCATAACAAAATGTGTTATTTATGCATGAATAAAACCGTATACTAGTAGCGTTAATTTACATTAATCTATAATCACTGCGCAATAATTTGTGGCAATAAACAACATTCTAAACGCATTAATGTTTGATTAACAATTTGGCGCGACATTTAAACATTCAAAATTATCGCGCGCAAATGTTGACATTCAATCTCGATCCATCCATTTCCTGATTAACAATTTGGCGCGAAATTTAAACATTGAAATTTCAAATTTATAATAAATTTATCGCGTGCAATTTTAAGAATTTGTGTCAAAAAACAATTAACACCGATCCATACATTACGCAAGCAAGCAAACGCGAACGTTTTGTGGCTGTGCCTGCACAGGTGAAGCGCGACGAAAGCGAGCTGGCTGATAAGCGCGCGCTCGCGTTGTTTTATCGCCAGGTAGGTAAATTGACACCGAAACAATAACGTCGTGTTGTGGTATGTGTGTATATATCCATTTTCATTTTTGTTTTGTTTTGTTTTGTTGCCGATACGATTGTTTATGTGTGATTTGGGTGTCGCATTATTATTATTATTGTGAAAGCGCGCACGATAACAGCAGCAAGCAGCAAGGCCGACCGACGACGTTCAAGACGACGATTTCACGTTGTCGGGCGATGATGTTATTGTCATCATCGTCGTCGTCGTTGAATCTAATTAGTGGAGACGTTTTGTTTGAAGGCGCAGTTTTCTCTCCCATTCCGCGCGCGCTTCGCCTCATCACTTAGTGAATCAATGTCAAGGTCGAACGCGCGCGCGCTCGCGCTCTTTATACTGCACTATACTAGCGGAGGAGCAATTAATTCCTCAATCTATATATATAGATATATATTGCGATTAATTTGTTTATTGATTCAATTAACCTATAAAAAATCGAGTGCTCGACTTCAAATTAGACCAGGGGGCAATTAGTGTTTCATTGTGTTAATGCTCGAAACGTGCCGTACGACAATAAAGTAAAATTTATTATCGCTGCTGCATCGCACACCGAATATAGCAACAAATTATATAATAAGCGTAAAATTTAAAATTTACTGTTTACTCCTAACCTGAATATAGTAATTTGTCATAGCTGGTTGAAAATTGGCAGCGTTGTAACTATTTCTGCATAGCCAATAAGAATTTGAATAACCAGCACGAAATTTTAAATGTACTTAGTCTTGACTTGAAGATAGCAACTTGTCACAGGTGGAAATTGACAGCGTTGTACATATTTTTGCAAACCCGTTAAAAAATTTGAATAATCAGCACGAAATTTAAAATCTGATAAGTCTTGATTTGAATATAGTAACTTGTCACAGGTGATAATTACCAACGTTGTGAATATTTTCAACAAAATTTGAATGTTCAGCGCGAAATTTAAAATTTACTTAGTCCTATTGTGAATATAGCAACTTGTGACAGGTGGAAATTAGCCACGTTGTAAATATTTCTGCATAACGAATAGAAATTTTGAATAATAAGCAGGAAATTTAAAATTTACTTAGTCCTATCGTGAATATAGCAACCTGTGACAAATGGAAATTGCCAGCTTTGTAAATATTTCTGCATAACCAATAGAAATTTTGAATAATAAGCACAAAATTTAAAATTTACTTAGTCCTATCGTGAATATAGCAACCTATGACAAGTGAAAATTGGTAGCATTACAAATATATTTGCATAATCAATAAAAATTTTGAATAAGCACGAAATTTAAAATTTACTTAGTCCTATCATTAATATGGCAACCTGTTACAGGTGGAAATTGGCAACGTTGTAAATATTTCTGCATAAACCATTTTTTTTTTTAATAATCAGCGCGAAATTTTAAATTTAAGCAATAGTTCAACGACAGAAATTGTTTTATAGACAAAAAATGGAATGTGTACAAATTAAATCATTATTGTGGAACAAATTGAATAGTAGGGCGTGAAAATTCAATTTTCGAATTGAATATGGCAAATTTTGTTCGGCCGGAAATCGGTATTGTCATCGTAATTAGTCAATCACTGCAATTATTTGTTTGAACATCTACATAAAATAGAAATTTAAAATTTGAGCCGCAAAACGTCTTTTGTATTCAATAATTGTCTAGAAATCTTTCAATTTATAAAAAAAAATTAAAATAATTAGCACAAAATTTAAATTTTAACAGAAAACGTTTTTTTTGTTAATTCATTTTACAATTCTAATTAATATGTAACAAATTAGATATGTTTTATGAAATAGTTTTACATTGATACGAAAATTAAATTAATAATTTGAAGCGAGCTGAATATAGCAGCAACCTTACTTCCAGTCGGAAATTTGGAAATTTTAGCGTGAAATTTAAATCTAGTAAAACGTGATTAAATTAAATACAATGTTATTTTCGAGTTAAAATTAAATTAAACAATGCTAAATTGAATTGTGCGGTCGGATCGATAACATCATCAATTTCCTTTAATTAATTAAACGTAAGTAATTCAATCTTTTTAAAACCGACTGAAGCACTGTTATCCATTATTCATCATCATCATCATCATGTGGCAACAATGCCAAATGCATGTGATAGTAATAATAATAATAATAATAATGAAAATGGAATGAAGATACGACGACGGTGTTTCCAATTGGAACGCGGCTGACTGGCTATAAATAGAAAATCTATGCGAATTTTTCAAAAAAAAATATAAAAGAAGAAGACAAATCTATGTTGATGCATTGCATTACTATTGTATTGTAATATACGTGCGCGATTTAATAACATCACTTTCATGGTCGGCATTAAGTACTGTTATTTATTTATGCATTTTGTTGTAAATCTGGCAACAATGTACCTATATGTATGTGCACATTAATTAAATTAAACGGCGCCAAATTTCAAACTATTAAGTAAAAATAGTTAATGAACAATAAAAGTTTTTAATTACAAAGAAAAATAATCGCAATCGATAGCATTGTTTCATTTTTTATTTATTTCATATAGCAACAAAATGTGGGCGTGGTGTTAGTATACTATACAATAATAATAATAAGTTTTTTTCCTAGCGTCGCAAAAAACAACAGATACGATTACTTACCGACGCCGCTATCAAAGTAGCCCCATACGGGCAGCCCGACCGCCGTGGCGCCAACGACGAAACAGACGAACCCCAGCACGGCGACGCACGTCGAATACAAGGGCTTATTATCCGCCATCCGTGCGCGCTAAATTCATACCGCCTTCTTCACCTCTTTGTATATGTGCTGTCTTCACCACGCCGCCACCACCATAATTATTATTGGTGTCGTCGCACACACACACATACACACCAACAACACTGCACACCACACACTGAACGAAACACCACCAACACACAACAAACTGTGCCACTCGGTCGAAAAACCAAACCAACCCCGCCGCTCTTTGCAAAACAATCGATAAATTGATTCGATTTTTTTTCGCGCTCTCCGTGTGTTATGTTGTTTGCGGTGGTGGCTTATATATTCAATATAGATATGCACACGTTTGGTTTGTGAACTTCTTCTTCTTCTTCGTGTTGCTTGTTGTTCGCCTGCCGCAGACGCACCCAACTCACATTCTTACTTAATAAATTGGCAACAGCGCATTAAAATTTCAATCGCAAAACACTTTACAATTTAACTATTTTATAGTATTTATAATTTTTCGCTTTGTAAATAGAAATAAATACTAAATTTTCTATTTTATTTTTGTAGAACAGAGAAAAGAAACGAGTTTCAAAGTAACAAAACGTTCGCGACGACGAGAGAGGCCTCGGCACTTTCGAAGCAATAACTATTCGAAAACCACCTTGCTGAACTCGTCAGCCGTGTGCTGTGTGTTCTCTCGGTCGTCGGTGATGATGGTGGTAGTCGTAGAGCGTAGAGAGTAGGGAGCCCCGGCAACCCGTACATGTTATGTTGTTTCGGTTTTCGAAGGTGTACACGTTTCATATATACATAGATTCGTTGTTGCCGTGTTTCATTCACGTCTATGTTCGTTCCCATCGTTTGCTTACGCTTGTTTTTTTCCTATAGTATACATACAATAATGATTCTCGTTGTTGGAATTATGCAACCGGTGTCATATGGCCGAATGCCGCATCGTGTATTTTTTGAATTTCGGCAATAAAATACAGGTTTGTTTGGAAATTGTCTAAAATTGATGTTGTATTATGGAATACACAACGATATTTACTATTTCTGTGGCTTTTTTTGTTTCTACTTGCGATTCTACGTTGGAATTAGGATGTCGGTGTCATACGGCTGATTGCTGCGTAGTGTATTCGCATCAATTTGCTAATTTTTTGCATTAAAATCTCGTTTCCTTTGGAATTTTGCCGAATTTTTGGTCGGCAAATTTAAAATTACAATTTCTATCGCTTTGTTCTGTTTCTTTTTGTGATTCCTCGTTGGAATGAGGGTATCGATGTCACATGGCCAAACGCACAGTTTATTCGCGCCAATTTTTATTTAAATTTCTTGCATTTAAATACCGTTTTTGTGTACAATCGAACATTGAACATTCACTTTCACATTACGATAGTCAATTTGAACACGCGCCAAATTTAAATATTTAAAATTTAATGCATGAAAAATATAGATTTTTTTATTCAGTTTTTTTTCGAAATTTTGCACAATTTCTTCATATTTTTATTTTATTGCGCGGAAAATTTAAAATTTATTATTCCTATCGCTTTTTTCTCTCTCTATTTATACAATTAAGCAATCGGTATCGTATGGCCGAACACCGGCTTTCACCTAGCCATACATTGAATATTTTAAATTATTTTCCAAAATTTTGCATATGTTATTGTAATTTTGTTCATCAAATTTAAAATCCATTAAAGATATCCGGTTTTAATTGCTCGAAATTGAAAGTGAATTTAGTTTTAGTCGGCATTATGCACGGCGTCGTTAGGCCAAACCCCTTTTTTCGCCAAATTTGAATTTTATTTTTATTTCATAAAATCAGACAACGTTTAACAATTTGATGTTGTTAACAACGCCAATCAACGTTTTTCCTCTCTTTAACGCAATTTAAATTCTGTGGGAAAAATGCGGCTCCGACTGGCTTCTTCTCTGTTGTTCGCTTGTTGTACGCGCTTCCGCGCTCGTTGCGCGCTCGCAATGGATTTAATTAGGTCATCGTTGGAAATGGAAATGATACTAATACTCGGTTTTCGTGTGCGATGCATGAATCCGGTCCTGCGCGCCCACGCCGCATTTGCCCCAGCGATGTGAAACACACACACACACACACATACCCATACATACAGAGAGAACACAAGGGCGTCTTTTACTTGCTCGTTCAGATAGGGCCCGATATTATGATGTCGTCGTCGGTGGAGTAGAATGGCGCGTCCGGTGGCAGCAGCAGCAGTAAGACGAAATGAATGGCGCATCGCATCGCACCATCGTAAATTTTCGCAGTAGGAAGAGAGATAAGAAAAAATGTCGCTGAGAATATTTTTTTATTTCAAATATTTTTTTATGTTGAATTAATTAGAGTTTTTTTTATATCGTCGGGAAAAGAAGCACTGTTATGCATTATTTAAATCTGGCAACAATGCAAGAGCAAAAAATCTTCATGTGAAAATAATTAAGGAAGCGCTCTGTGTAATTAGAACGTCGCATTCGTAAATAGATTCTACTACTGATGCGAATTTCAAAAATGCGATGATGGATTAATATACATACGTCTTCTAGGTCGAAAATATGCATTATGCAACTTGAAAACAATGTCACCGGGATGAAGATAGTTGATTAACCGTTTTTTCGATCAAATTGGCCAATTAGATTAAATGATTGCGGCGCCAATTTTTGAATTTTTTAAAATGAAATGAATGAATATATTGATGAATTACTTTAAATAAGTTTTGATCCAGAATGGCTATTAATTTATTTATAATTTGATAAAAATTTTGGCGCAAAATTTAAATTATTAAAATTAAATACTCAGCATTTGTGAGCGATAAATCGTTATGGATGAAATGAAGACAACGCACACCTGTTCGTACGTACGTCTTCCGGGATCCGCAACTATGGCCCGTCTCGACAATGCATATGCTTATTCATAACGCATCAATTGATGGTTGCCCTGTATTAGTAGTACTATTGTAGTTCAGCTAGGAAATACTAAAATAAAAAAAAACGCAGTAACAACATCGAAACGTGAAAGTTCACCGTCGGCCGGCCGTTACCGCTGCTTCGTCTTCTTCTTCTGCTTCGCCATCATCGTCGTCTTCTTCTTTCTTCAAAAACGCGGTCATCGACTCGCGCCGGAGCGCACCATCCACCACAGCCAAGGCTACACACTCACACATACACACACACCGAAACACAAAACCGTTTTTTTTCTTCTTTTCTTCTTCTTCGTTGTCCGTCTCTCTCGCCCACTAAACCTACCTTCTATATAGCATAACAACGTAGCTATAGCATTTGAAATACGATGATTTTTATTTCGCCTTTTTTACTAAATAATTAACGCGATTAATTAGCTAATAGATGCGATGCGCTGACTCACACCCATTTGATGACCCATTTTTGCGCTGCTGATAAATCCGTGCTACGCAAAGGTTAACTAGCCTAATTTTATTGTTGATCGCTCGTTGTGTTAGCGTTAGCCATCCGCTTAATTTTATTATCATCATTATCGATGCATATACAATACCTATATTGTAGATATATATGGGAAAGATCGATAATTTAACGAACACAACGCATTGTTTAAATATTTATCCATATTACGTAAGCCCGCTTCGATTTGTTCACATACCGAACGTATTATTGTATGCAACCGTATTTACAAAGTACATCGATCATTTCACACCTGCTACGCTTCGATTATTTTACAAGTTGTGTGTATTATATGCAACCACATATACATTATATTGATTATTTCGCGCATGAAGATAATTATTAGGTTTGTTTTTTATTCCACTGAACATGAACATATGTTCATGCACATGAACTTATGTGCATGAACATGTTTCCTTTATGTGCCACTGGTGCAGTGTGGCGCTGTGATAGTTGACACT
>JARJDW010006778.1:0-12209 GCA_030264715.1 Adinopsis sp. GC000173 | reverse complement strand
TGTAATCATGTAATATTAAATATTCTTTTAACCAGAACGTTTTTCAAGGTTTAATGAATATAGCGAGAGAATTATTTGAGTAAAATTTTGCGTAAAGTCAAATTCTATTACATTTTTCGATAAATAATTATCAATTTTCTTCAGTAATTTTAAAATATTGAACTTTTTTCAAATTGTAATAATATAATATTTAAGATTTAAGATTTAAAAACAAATTACAAAAAAATTGCATAAGTAAAATTTTAGTACAAAAATACATTCTAGTAAATGTAACAATTATTCGAAATTTTTGAAAACATTACATGCTTTTTCAATTTTTAACCATATAATATTTGACATTTGCCTAAAAATACTTAATCAAAATTGCCAAGATAATTAATTGATCGAAAATTGTGTACAATCAATTTTATAAATGTGAGAATTTTTCACAATTTCGATAAATTATCGATTTTCTTTAAGAGTATAAAAACGTCGCACATTTTTTCGTTATCGAAAATCCTACTTCCATACTCCATTATAGCAGCGCTACGCAAAAATATGTATCGGCACAGCAAAAACCATGAAACGAAGAGGAAAAAATGGGAATTGTCGATTTTTTATCTACCATCAGATTGTCTCAATACACGTACGATAAAATGTTACGACTTTCTAGCTTTTAAAACTAGTACGGTTGGTGGTTGCATTTTTCGAGAGTTTCGCTTATCTTTTCGCATTGATTTTTTTAAATTCCAACAAAAAAATAACGTCAAAATTGCTGCAAATTTTCGAATTTATATCACAGATGGCGCGAGTGCACCTTATCACACTTCAATTTATGGAAACAGTTCAAATTGAGCAATTTAAACAATAAATGGATACATACAAAAAAAGTAAAACGACGTTTAAACAATGCATTAAATTTGTTTAGAGGCACAGCTCCAGTGCGTACACACACACAACCCAAAAATAAAGTTGCTTATTGATAGTATGCACATTAGCATAACAAATTATTGCTGTTTATCACACATTTCGTTTGTTTTGTTTGTTTTGTTTTCGCAACCATTTCGTAATAAATTGCATTAATTAGCATACCATGTCTGCGATGTATACGTGGACGTGCACTACGAATAAAATAAATAATACAGATTTAATGATTTAAAGAGGGGTAAAGTTGCAGTAGCGAAATAGGAACCGATTTTGTGCAGTCAATGCGCCTGCATCAAGTTCCAACTCTTATTTTTTGTTACAAGCCAGATGCATTCCTAAGAAAACGTGTAAAATGAATTCAATATATAGTCAAACTTTGCATATTTTCGTTAAAAAAATGTAAATAAAATAAAATATCAAATTTGTATGATATTTACAAAGCGAAAAACATTTATTTTTATGACAAAGAAAGTAAAATTCGTATGATAGTGGAATTTTAGTCTAAAAAGCAATGTATAAAAAGATTTTATTATCTTTTATTATCGAATGAATCAAAATTATTTTTGTTTACTTTTTTTGCTTTATATGATTTCCAACCGTTGGAGTTTAACTATTGTAAGGGAAGTGCGTAACTGCAAGAAAAATAGCATAGATTATGCAACTTTTAGAAACAATTTGAAACTGTTGAATTTTGATACAGTTAGTTTTCGTTATCAGGAATATCATAAAATATTGCATATGGATTGTAACAGAAATCGAGGAGGGGGCAACAATTATTTCATAAAAAACGAAATTGAAAGTCACTGATTTCGAAAATCATTCCTTAATGCTCAAAAACATGCATTAAAGCGATTAAGAAATTTGCGAGAAAAACGGTACGAACCTCAACTGGCGAATTTAATTCAAATTCAATTGTTTGCGTTTTTGCTATAAATTACTTTTGTTATTAACTAGTAGTACAATTTTTTAGTTTCTTTTGTAGTTATTGACATGCATCGATACAATTTCTTTTGCAAATGTTATTTTAGTTTCATATAAAAAGCTGGGCCTAAAAAGAGAGTTGACAGTGCCAATGAATCCTATTTTTATGAAAATGCTTGCTGCAATCGTTGTGAGTACCCAGATAAAATATAAAGTTCATCAAACTGTATCATAAATAGCTAGAATTTTTCATATTTTAAACGAAACGATTCGTAATTGAGTTGGGAAAGACCCGAATCTTGTAATTCTTAATGAAAACCAGAAGAAATCGGCTGAAAAATGTAAACATTTGATGTAGAAACGTCGATTTTAATTAAATTTCCTTAATCCTCTGAAAGAAAAAACTTTATTCATGTAATTAACGGCATGTTAAATTGCTTAATTAATGCACGAGAAAAAAAGTCGAGAAAAACGCGCCGCCGTCAATAATTAATCATATTTTGTGCGAATATTTGTTAAAATCCGCTTACAAAATAGTCACAACAAGTATTCATAAAAATACCAAACATGCAAAGGTTTTTTTGTTTTTGTTTTTTTTTTCATTTATAATCTGCCATAGTATCGAATATTTACATCAGTATAACCCGAGGAGGTAAATTTATATTTTCCACAAACGAATTGTGTAATACACTATACTCCCGCCCGATAATCCGTTTGCAAATTATCCGATTTGCAATGAATGAATTTGAGTGTATAATCCATACAACAATATAGAATTATAGAAAAATTAAAAACCAGCAGCGTCCATAAATGTTTGTGAGACACACAATAGCGCTTGAGTGCTACTTCTAAGAAAGGAGTCTTTATGCCCCGCGCAAGCTACTGATTGCAAAAATTTGGATATTCCAATTTGAAATGGCAAAATTCTTTTAAAATATCATATTGGATCATGCAAATTTGTGTAATGAATGTAGTCGAAAACCTATCATTTATTGATTCCGCTAGTTGATGATTTTGCTATATTTCTGCATTGATTCCATACATACACCAATGGTGTAACTATAATATAGAAAATTTCCAATTAACATTAAAAAAATTGTCAAAAAAAAATCCTGCAAATCAGCGCCTTTCTTAATAATACTGAGCATTGAACGTATTAATGTGTGTTCGTATAATCTGCGTCGTCTCAACCCACCACCATTAATCGGGTGTGTACTGTGCATGATTTGCAAATTCCGCTTGATGTGCTTTGAACGAAAGAAAAAAACCCGTCCAGAATTTTTTGAATCACACTGTAGGTAATGTAACCGTGAAGAAAATGAAAGCAAATCAGCGTATATTCCTTTGTACGAACGCGTACTTTCACAATACGCTTGTCTTTTTTTCCTACTCGCTGCTTTTGTTTCAAAGTTTCGACAATGAGCAACACAATTTTTCTACTACAACAACGATGATGATGATTATTATTACTATTATAAATGTCTTTTACTACTGGTAGTAGGTAGTACTATTTAGCGCACACCAAAAAAAAATCTAACACACACACACACAAAAAGCACAGAATTTATCAGGCAAAGAAAACGAAGAAGTAAAAAAATGTGTGTGTTGACCTCAATAGCGTCAATAAAAGACAAAGAGGTCATTGCCTCTCTTCTTGTTGTTTGCGTACGAAATTGGCAAATAACATTCAACATCAACAACACACAAAACAAAACACAAACGCCAATCAAATTGGAGGAGAGAGCGCGCTGCGAACGCGCGGCGTTCAATATACATATACACACGATATATATATTTTTTATCCACACACACACATACATCTATACACATACATTTTGTAATTCCATAATCGTAAATTATTGAATTAAAAATAGCGCGAGCGATCGACAACGATGGCAGCAACAACAACAACGGGAACGGCAACGACGGCGAAACGCTGATAATAAATTTATGTGTATATATATGTGTGTGTGTGTCTATGATAGATACGACAGATAAATAATATCGCATGTGTGTATGTTGTTGAGTGTGTTTAAAATTCAAAAGTGCGCGTGTAGACGTCATCTGTTTTTATTAATTTACAGTTAGGATGGGTCGTGTTTATTTATACGAAATAGAGAGGCGAAGAAAAGCGCGGCGCGCGCGCGCGCGATCGCGTTTGCGTTCGGCTCGCGCAAACTTACACAAAAAAACAACATACGGTTGCATAATCGTAATGCCTAATAAATAATTAAACGAATTTAACCTCCGTTTATATTCAACTATATGCCCAGCCGTGTTCGTTCATTTCGATTTTTATTCAAAAAACTGTCGTTCGCCAAGCGGTGGTGCTCCGATAGTAAATCAATTCAAACAATAAATATGAATCATTTTAGATAAGCAGTCATATAATTTTTTTTTCGCAAAATTGCGCACATTATTTACGCAAAATTCTAAAAACAACTTTTTGTAGGCAGGTAGGTATGTAATCGATAAATTAATGGACTTCATGATTGTTAGAGAGAACACTTGAATTATAAGCATAATGTAAATATTGTTTTAAAATCTATTTTTTAAGCGAATTTGCTACCTTTTTTGCTTTATGAATTATTTTAGATGGGCAATCTGCGATCCGCGGGCCATTTACGACCCTCCAAAATCTTCCAACGCCAGGTTCGCGTAATTATTTTATTTTATTTTTGCTTAATTTATTAAAAATTCTGCATTTAAAGGCAACTTTTAATTTATTTACCCCTATATTTTACTTGGCCAACTTCATATTTGTATCAAAAATGTAGAAAATTTACATGTTATCCAGCAAAATTTACGAAATAATTTGTGATACAAATCTAAATTTTACATAAAAATATACAAAAAGTAAAGAAAAGAGCAATTTTTGTGTTTCAACAATTTTTTTCGTATTATTTCATTAAAATTTCCAAAATTTACGCATTTTCAAAAAAAATTCATAAAAATATTGCAAAAAAAATCCTGATAAAAATATATATATATTTTAAATAAATGTAGAAATTTTCAATTAAAAGTTCTCAAATGTATGCATTTCACAATAAATATATTGAAAAAAACCTTATTTTTTTATACATTTTTCGAGCGAATCAGGTTAATTGTAATCGAAATATTACATAAAACACTAACACAAAGCAAATCAGTAATCAGAAGCTTAAAGAAAATCAATAAATATTTATTTTGGAACAGCTAATTAATTATTTCTATGATTTCACCAATAAATCCAAATTTAAAGTGCTATAACCTACAATTTAAGGATAAATTTCTAACATATTTATCATTTTTTAAAACAAAACTGAATATTTAAGCAACATTTTAGGACACCACCATAAAATTTAATTGGATTCTTCATTAATTCCACTATATTTTTAGCGAATAGTAAATTTTATTAAAAACATTAAACAAATCTTTATGAAATGTAATGCTTGCTGCACAGTTATAAATAAATTTAATTTAAAGTTTAGGTAAAATATTACGTAAATTTCTAACACAAAGCAAATATTGTAAATAACCAAAGACTATTTATATTGAATTAAATTATTTATTTTTCTGATGTAAGCAATAAATCAAAATTCTAACTGTTTTTGACCTAAAGTATAAAAAATAAGTAATAAATTTATAAAACAAATTTATCATTTTTTGGGGAAAAACAAAATATTTATGCAATATTTTATGATACCCTCATAAAATTTGACGTAACTTTTAAGTAATTTATTTTCCCCACAACTTTAAATTGTTCTACTACAATATTGCTATATCATTTTCTGATTAAAATTCAAAAATAGCGCTTAGATATTCTCTTAAATTAATAAATAGCAAAATAGCATCAATTTAAAATAATTTATAACCGGTTTTTTAAGTTAAACTGAAGCATTAATATTACTTCGGCTAAAATCAATACATTTCCCATTTCTAACAACAAATTCACAGTTTTAACCAAACAATGGAGTGTATGGTATTAATAAAATGAATCAGCATTTGTAGACTTTTTAGAATACTACTAAATGTCACTTGTTTGTGAGGAAAAATCCATCCAAATTTTATGTAAACACTCAGCGTCTCTAACACAATTAATCACTTAAATCCGATAATGATTCTATTATCTGCGTATTTTAACGCTTTGTTTAATTGATAGACACAAAACAATTTGCCCATTTAATTACTAGACTTAAATCGTCCATTTTACGGTAATATTCAAATTTCAGTTGCTGTCTATACTCACATATGTACACACACACAGCCACATAAATCGATAAACGCACAAACACATTTCGTCACCAACAAGTTGATGCAAATTTAAAAACGATGCAATTAATTTCGCATATATATAAGGAATGTGATTAAAATACGGCTGGCAATTACATAACCTAGAAAAGGAGCATCATCGTCCAGCCGCCGAAAAATAAACGTTATCGTTACTACATACATTCAACTTCATGCATTCCATGCGTTTTGTTTTCGTTCGATTGTTATTAAACGTTACTACAACACGCTGGCGAGAGGGCGCTTCGAACAAAAAAAAACACAACGCACACACGGAGTAAACGCGGGCGGCGGGCGCGAGCGAACGAGCGAGCGAGCGCGCGCGCACGCCTCTGCCTGGTAACAAAAACAACGCGAAAACGATGAAATGAATACATACACACACACAACGGCAGCAACAACAACACGCAGCATATACGTAGGAATATGTGTGCATGGCACGAGTGGAGAGAAAAACAAAAAAACAAAAAACAAAAAAAAAACAGTCGGCGGCGGAGCGACATTAATTATGGCATTGTAATAATGCGGCGCAAAAAAATTCTAATTTGGCCTTGTGTGTATGTATGTGTGTGTTTGAAACGGCAACTGCACGGGCAGACTGCATCGCGTCACCTTCATTATATGTGAAATAATAATAAACGATTACATCGCACGGCACTCACCTATTTTTCTCCAATTCATTATGCGATGTCCTGCAACAGTAAACAAACAAACAATTAATTTAACATGTAACATATATATATCTATCTATCTATGGAATATTATTTTCCGTTCGATTGATGAATCGACAACAAGAGACGCGCGCATTCGGCACTTGTGGGTCACAAAAATATATAACATTTGCATCGCGCACACATCCATACACACACACATACATACATACATACATACATACAAACACACACACATACTCGCAACAATTTTATTCATCATCCACAGCAGCAACAGCAGCAACGTTCAGTTCAGCGCGCCAGCCAGCGCAAACAAAGAAACCCATCGAATGCACTACGATGGCAGGCTGGCGTAAACGCCATTCGATTGCTCGCACAAAACAAGTGCGAGAAACGGAATTTTGGGCATCGAATTCGACCCGACACAACACGCACAAGCTGATTGATAATCAACATTTATTTAGATAATTACCTGCTTCCCTGAGATTTTTTCGTCTTTGGCCTTTTTGTATAGTTTCTGAGATCGTCTGGCATTGGTAGTATTGATGCATATCCATGTTCCGCTTCTTCATAGATAGATAAAAAGGAGAATCGAAGATCAAACATCATCATCGTGCATGGAAACAGAGAAAAAGAGAGAAAAGACAAAAAGTCTATTTAGTTAATTAATTGATTAATTAATCAGCTGATTGTTGTTATTTTGGTCTTGTATGTATGTGTTATATGTAGATATATGGCTGTACCTCGATCACGTCGTTCCAAATACTCTGCGGCTTGTAATAGTGCAGCAATGCTCATTATTATAATTATTTGGTAATCCTTATTGTGTCGTACGTGTTGTATATTAACAAACAAACAATTAATTATTATTAAATTCACTTAACAGAGCGCGCGCGCACCACCAATAATACAATAATAACCAAACAACAAAAAAATGCGTATTAATTCGTATATTAAGCCTAGTTATTGTAATTTCTCCAGCTGTTTATTGTATTTAAAAACGCATCTATCCAGTCTATATTACAATTACTTTGCAATAATAATGTATTTTTTGCTTCTAGTTTGGTTTGGTTTCAGCAAACGACGACACGAACGATACGCCCCACGCACGCACTCTCAGAGAACTGACTGACTGGCATATTATACACATATACACTCGCATACACATACACATACACTCGCACACACAGAGAACAAACGTATCGCTGCTCACCAACACATCGACAAAACGGTTCGGTTCCCGAGGAGGAGAAGCGAAGGCGCGCACTACGTATAAGAGAGAGGAGAAAAAAGTGCTTGGTGCTCAAACACTGCTTGGCTATGTGTGTATTCGTGTTGTATTTTATCGAACTCGTTCGTTCGAGCGAACGAGCGACCTAGCACGACCAAACATGCGCACTCACCTTCACCGCCACTGCCGTTCGTTGTTCAGTTTGCGAGCTGGGCTAGAGTTGGCAGGTTGCCTCATGCCTGCTACCATCCAGCATTCAAAGCATTCAATCCATTTCCAATTTACATAAATCACTCCATTATCACAATTCATATCAAAACATTTAATTTAAATACATTACAAAAATTATTATTATAACAATGCACCACCATCCCATGCTCGTATGCCATGTGACATGCATTTGTTTGTTTATCGGCGCTGCCAACTCAATTAATTGAACTACTTACAGTAGTAGTAGTTCATAATTATTCCGGTGGGTTTAATTTCGTTAAAAAAATTTAAAAAATATTTTTTCTCTATATACATAATTCAATCATTGTGGCAATCGCATTATTGCTGACGGTGCCGTATACAGTGCCTTATAAAGCAACCTTGACTCGGCTGCTGTTGCTGGTGCTCTCGCTGCAAACCGAACAAAAGCGCTTTACATTTCTTTGCTTTCAATGTCGTATTTTTTTTTATTACATACCTCTACTATTTATACTGCACGTCGCCATTCAATCACATTTTTTTAATCGGCTCGATTCCCAGCAGATTGAAGCTGATCGAATAGACAGAATCGAGCGCGTTGAGCAGGTGGATGCGCGCTTGCAACGTCGCTTGTAGATGATCGTGCCCCGGCTAATTATCGCTAATATAAGTTAATGAAATACCAAAACGCAATATTCACTTACAATTAGGATCTTAATGCGTCGGTAATAGACGCTGAATAGCGACGACATGCCAAGCAGAAAGCTGACGAATTGATGTAGATGCACGTTGGCGTTCGCTACATCCCCAATCGTATGCCTAATCAGCGCTGGAAATTGCAATATGTACGCGTACAATAATTCCCATTCTTCGCGCTCCTTGAGTAGTGTGAAATCAATGCATTCAACGTGTTGGAGCTCCTTATACACGCCATCGTTAGCTTTCCGATTAAATTCGTTCAATAGCGATGACAGACGCGTGTAATTATACATGATGAAAGCAGCATCTGCAAGTTTAATCCAACACACATCGCATAAATAAATAATTGATTTGATTCGGAATGAGCAATAAGTAACACAACACACCATCCATACCTTTCGTATAATGATTATCCAAGTCGATGATCGTTGATGAGGTGCAGCGGTTTTGCAGCATGTCGATAACAATTGCGGCATCGGCGAGCTTCGCACAATATGCACGCCATTCCATCGAGTTTTTCACGCGTATGCCATACTTGTGCTCAGCCATTAAGCGCATATCATTGCAACGCGAACTAAAAGTTAAAGAAAAAAACGTGTTAATATCAAACAATTCTCTATTCAATTGTATTGTAACATCATCATCATCATACTTATGCAATTCGCTATACGTGGCTGGATTCAATTTTCTTGCCTTATTCAACACCGGCCCGCAAACCAATGCGCCAACACCATCATTACTTAATGTTGTTGTTGATTTGTTTGTGATTAAAAGCGTTTCCGTGCTCTCGCGTTGATTTCCTTGATTAAAGTGCAGAAATCGATTAATAACATCACGTATGATTAATAATCGCGCTTCGCTAATCGTTAATTCGGTTCCACTCGCATTTGCAACGGCTTCAAATGTGATATTCAACGTAAAACGACCGTAATTACAACCGTCGTCGATTACACGTCGCACAACTCGTCTGTATGTTTCCGCACGGTTTAAATGTATGTAGCAGTAATCGTTTTGCAGCACGCATTTATCGATGATTAAGCACCATGTCTGGCTACGGCGTACCAATTCAGCTTCGTTAATTTCGCTGGTATGTAGTTTGGTAGAGTACTCGAAGATTGTTGATGCATCTGTAGGCGATAACAGACGATGCCAGTTGGTGATATTTACCGGAAATGATAGATCAGCATTCCTGGTTTGTTTTTTAACGATATTGTTATTTATATGTACATTGCCCGCGAGTAATTTGTATAATTCGGTAAGGAATTCTTCGAACAAGCACATGATAGATTGAGGTTAGATTCACTGCAAACAAATTTCGCAAACGTGTACTGTAGGGACATCTATGATCAAATAGCTCAAAGTTCAACGTATCAATTAATTAATATTCTTTATAAAATTTTATAATAATTACAATATTTAAATAAGTTTTTGTTAATTATGAGTTAATAAATCAACTATTGGTTTGTTTCTATAAGCTAATTTTTAACCGATTGTCGTTAAAGGTAGGCAACTTATATTACACAAAACCAACACATTTGCGTTTTGAGAGGTTTTAGGCATGGAAAAGCATAACTGCGAAGAGTTCCAATTGACAATAGGTCAGAAATCAGATTCAAGGAACCGATCAGAAGGGACAAACCAATTTAAACCTATTAAAAGGAAAGTACTTTGGTCTGGTGGTGAATAGTAAAATAAAAAATGACAGGTAGTTCATTTGCCTATATAATGACGTTTGCACTTGAAAAAAATCAGTGCCAAGTATAAATATGCAAATAATTTATTTATTATCAAGTCTGCTCCTAATTTATTTACAATTAAGCTATGCACAATTCATCGAAGGTTTGTACTGCGGTAAGCTAAACTGCTACGATGTGCTGAACGTGACACGCGACTCCAACAAGTCGGAAATCGCAAAGGGTTATCGAAAATTAGCTCGGATATACCATCCGGATCGGCATCGGGATCCTGACGCGAAAGAGCAAGCCTCTGAACAGTTCAAGATCGTAACGACAGCGTACGAAATCCTAAAGGATGACGATGCACGTGCCGACTACGATTACATGCTGGATAATCCGGATGCGTACTACGACCACTACTACCGATACTATCGGCGACGTGTCGCGCCGAAAGTCGACGTACGCATCGTTATCTTCGTCACGATTACAATCATATCATTCATACAATACTACAGCGCGAAGCAACGATACTCAACAGCGATCAAATTTTTCATGAGCATACCAAAGTATCGCAATAAGGCTATGGATATCGCCAAAGCAGATGGATTGCTCAGCGCGATAGAGAAACGTGGCAAGCGGAGTAAAGCGGAACAAAAAGAGGAGATTGAAAAAGTGATACAGAACGTTATTGAGAATAAGATGGATATTAAAGGAGCGTATGCAAAACCGCAAATAATTGATATACTGTGGATTCAGCTAATTATACTGCCATACACTATTGTTAAGTTTATTTACTGGCATATATCATTCTTTTGGCGGCACACGGTGCTGAAACAACCATATAACGACGAAGAAAAGCTTTACATGATTCGAAAGTATCTGAAGTGCGGCAAAGTAAAGTTCGACGGTTTTGCGGAGGAGGAGAAACAGATGTATTTAGATAAGCAGCTGTGGATTCGAAAGAATTTTGACGAATGGATCATGGAGGAGGAACTTAAATGTAAAAAAGAGTTCGCGGACAATTCGCGCTACAAACGGCAGCGCAGATTACTCAAAAAACATGGAACACCTCGATTAACATTTGACGATTCATAATTTAATTTTCATTTTGTATATTAATAAATTTATTGCCAACTTAATTGGATATCATTTGAACTACCTAATGTTTATAGTTTTTGTGATTCTTCAACCTGGCCTATTCCCACTTACTAGAGAATTTTTTTAATTACTGTTTTAAGTTTTTTTTTGTAAATGTGAGCACAAACAAATAATTGAAAAAGTATTTTAGGCTCTATGGATAAATGTAGGGTTCCATCAAATACACAGTTTGCCAGTGGTTTCCAATCTTTTGTCATTTATTAGGCTTGTTTGGTTAGTTATGAAAATCATGTAAGACAAGGCTTCACAACGTATATCGTTCTTGTAAATGAAATCGGCCAAAGTGAGAGCAAAATTAAAAAATTTCGGCATTTGTTGAATGAAATGAAGCCAAAAATTCGAATGTTGCTCCGATTTTGCGGTTTTTATAGCATTTCTAAAATAGTATAATTTATAATATTTTTTATACAATTTCACGCCCTTCTTACAATAGTTTTATGTCGCTCTAGTAAAGCGCGCCTAATAGTTAAGAAACCAACTTCATAGGCT
>JARJDW010006777.1:0-13553 GCA_030264715.1 Adinopsis sp. GC000173 | reverse complement strand
TTAATTAGTCTTAATTACACGTATTTATTTTTTAGGACGTCAAACACAGCTTGGTGACAATAAGTAATTGTACACTCTGGCAATTATAACAAATACACCAGGTTTAATGGGTTGCAAAGTCCAACAAGGAAATGGGCATCTTCTATACAAGTTTCAGATCTTCAGTTCGGATAGTTTCTCCAAAGAGAAAGAAATTTGCTTTTGATGACTGCATAGAAGTTAGATCTCCCATCAACGAGTGAAAGGCCACAGCTTAACATAAACTATGGATACCGTCAAGTTGCTGTTGTTATCACTTCATGATTGTTTGTAATACATTGTATTTTATAACATATCGCTTTTGCAGTCGATTCTTTTATGATTTTTTCTGGAGAGTTTCAACAA
The DNA here is from genome assembly GCA_030264715.1 of Adinopsis sp. GC000173. Lineage (NCBI taxonomy): Eukaryota > Metazoa > Arthropoda > Insecta > Coleoptera > Staphylinidae > Adinopsis > Adinopsis sp. GC000173. The sequence continues at coordinate 13,169 of JARJDW010006777.1, read as the reverse complement.
TCTACAAAAATAAATTGTAAAATTATGCATAGTAATTAATAAATTTTTACTCTTCAAAGACAATTATCCTCAATAACTTGCGTCATTTATTTAATTGTGCAATAAATGTCGCAAGTGTTCGCATAATGTAGACTGTATTGCCATAGAGTAACGAAGTATTGCAAAGTGAATAAACTGGAACCAAACGATACAACTAGTGACATCTTAATTCCAATATACTTATTAAGTTAATGCAATATGACGATTTTTTTCCAAGAACAGACATACGTTGCTTCTAATAAACATGGATATCTTTTTTAGAACAAATGGGACATTTTTTTAAAACAAACCACAGACACAATATAATTTAAAAAAAAATTAATTAAATCATTTTAAAAATACCAAACAAATATGCTGTTAAGCACGATTTAAATTGAGCGTCAGTTATTAAAATGTGTTCTTTATTTTTGCAAGACAACATCGACAACATAACCTGGAATCAAAATGGAAATTGAATGTGCATGTGAATGTGAAAATGCAGTATGCAATACAGAATATTTAGATTATTTTCCAATCATAGACCATCAAATATCATACCAAGAATTTTATAAGAACTATTTGATCAAAAACCAAGCATGTTTAGTTCGAAACGTAACACAAGATTGGTTATCATCCAAGTATTGGATACAAAGCGGGGATTTAAACTATGATTACTTGTACCAAAAGTATGGGGAATGCAGGATATCAGCCTATAATTGCAAGGAGCAGTATTTCAACTCTCACAGAATACAGGAAATGAAATTTATGGAATATTTAGTTTATTGGGAATCATATACGCAGAGCAACTACTCGAACCACTTTCCTCTGTTGTATTTAAAAGACTGGCACTTGCGCAATATTAATGATGATGATCATTTTTATGAAATTCCGATGCCATTTGCTTCAGATTGGTTAAACGAATATCTAGTTGAGTGCAGCAAGGATGATTATAGGTTTGTTTACATGGGACCCAAACATTCTTGGTAAACATTAACAAAAAGTATCAAAGCTATTCTAATAATAATAATAATATTGCAGGACACCGTTCCATTCTGATGTATTTAAATCATATAGTTGGTCCGCAAATATCTTCGGACAAAAACGTTGGCTCTTATTCCCTCCAAAGGCTGAAAATTCCTTACGCGATAATTTAGGAAATCTACCGTTCGATATAGATAAAGTCAAGCAACGAACGAAATATTTTGAGATTATCCAGAATGCCGGTGATGCGATATTCGTCCCGTCAGGATGGTATCATCAGGTGTCGAATTTGCAAAATACAATTTCAATTAATCACAACTGGATCAATGCGTGTAATATAAAAACGATGTGGCTTGATCTAGAAAGTAGTTTGTATGATGTCAAACGTGAATTAGATGATTGCAAAACGATGGATGATTTTCTTGAGCAGACCCAGATCGTGCTGAAAGCATCGTACGGTTTAGATTTCAGAGAGTTTTTTGAATTTATCAAGTACATCGCCGAGAAGCGTTTAGCGAACTGTAGAGAAACGAAAATTAGTAATTTTATACTTGGCGACAATCATATACGCTTCGATTTATTACAGATTCGAACGGTTTTGGAATTGCTCAAATCGCACAAAGATATTGAGCTTTTGGATATTGATGTAAATGATTTACTAGCTAATATTGATTCTTATTTAAATTATATTGTTGAAATTTTTTCAGACTTTTAATTTTACGTTATTTAAACTACATTTTGGCTTCTAATAGTCGTATTACACCATCTTCATGCAGCTTCATTATTTGTTCATTGTCCAGGCCAAGATCTTTTAAGATTTCATGGGTATGTTCGCCCAAATCAGGCTTATGTCCTTTGGCTTTAGAAATACCTGGCGTACGGCTTAATTCCGGTGCCACAGTTGGCACAATTAAATCTTCACTATTCTTAAAGAATGTATTACGTTCTTTGTTATGTGGATGATTAGCTACTTCTTCCATTTCTAAAACGGGCATAACACAAGCGTCAATATTATCAAATATTGCGCACCATTCAGCCTGCGTTTTCTCTTTGAAACGTTTTTTAAATATTTCTTTGCCTTTATCGAAGTCGTCAAAGTGCCCCACTTCACCTTCAGTCAATTCCAAGCCATCGAGTAATTGTTGAAAAAATTGTGGTTCGATAGCGCCCACCGACATATATTTACCATCCTTCGTTTCGTACACTTCATAGAAATGTGCGCCGGTATCCAGAATGTTTTCGCCCTTACGACCGTATTCTGGCCAGATTGGAAGGTCTTTCGTCTTGAAAATCCAACTGCCTAAATACGCACAACCCTCGACCATATTCTGATCGACAACTTGTCCCAATCCCGACTTGGTGCGCTCGAATAACGCAAGGATAATGCCCAAGGCGCACATTAAGCCACCCCCGGCAAAATCAGCAAGCAAATTTAAAGGAAAAATCGGTTTTTCATCCTTTCTACCAATTAACGATAACAATCCGCTCGTTGCTAAGTAATTAATATCGTGTCCAGCGCGTTGATGATAAAATCCACTACGTCCAAACCCAGTTAATCGAGCGTAAATCAATTTTGGATTTTCTTTTAATAAAACATCGGGTCCGAGGCCGAGCTTCTCCATAGCGCCGGGGCGATACGGCTCCAATAAAACATCCGAAGTTTTTGACAATCTTTTTATAATATCGATTGCTTGCGGCGCCTTCAAATCCATTGTTAATGATTTTTTCCCGTGATCTAGGTCATTCATATGCATTCCACCTTTAAACTAAATCTCGCAGAATTAAAAAAATCATCATCATTGTAACGCATGCAGCATTAAAGCCACTTTATTACCCTATCTATTTTAATAACTGTTGCTCCGAAATCAGCTAGTATCATGCCGCAGTAGGGTGCTGGAGCTAGTCCAGCAAATTCTAACACTTTTACACCACGCAACGGCATATTTCATACACAAAACAAATTTATTACTTTCTTAACAACTTTACTACGTAATGGTAGCGACTAAAGTTCATTATTTTAATTAATTCGTATAATTTGTTTCTATACTATATTGTTGAAATTATTTATTATCATTTTGGCTAAGCATTCGAGAATAATATCACTTTCTAAACAATATTCTTACAAGAAATTAAGGAATTAAAAGAGGTTAGGTCCGAATAAATCAAGGTAACTGGGTTGCCTATGTATTAATTAAAATACAAAATTAAAATGTATATTAAAATAAGTTTTAATCAATAAATTGCGTTTAATCTGCAATAATTTGCATATTCATAATATGAAATATTTTAGGATTAGCTAAATAAAATTACTAATCACTAGTTTAATTTAAATAAACAAATTGTTCATTGAAAAATATCATAAAACCAAATGAATTAATCTTTTAATTAAATATTTTATTAAATAAATAAATAAAAAAGAAAAATAAATGCAAGCAGTTTGAATTTTTAAATAAGGAATAAAAACGTTATAAGAATTAATAATTTTACCTGCCGGAGAACATTATAACTTTAATAAATAGTTGCTTTGCGTTACTTTAAAAAATTATTTTCTGGTTGTATTCCAATAGCTGCTTAACAGTAGTCTGGGTAGCCTAATTAAAGAACTTTGTTTTGTTTATAAATTTTAGGTTATCCAAGTAGTCGTTTCCAAANTTGCTTTGCGTTGCTTTAAAAAATTATTTTCTGGTTGTATTCCAATAGCTGCTTAACAGTAGTCTGGGTAGCCTAATTAAAGAACTTTGTTTTGTTTATAAATTTTAGGTTATCCAAGTACTCGTTTCCAAAAATGCGATTAAGAATCTTCATTCAAAAGTAAAGTTAATAAAACATAAGTTAAATACATCCTAATATTTGATATGCAGATGGACACGCTCAAATTGGTAAACCAAGCAAGGTACTTACGTGTCGTATTATATCTTTTAGTTTCTTTTTATACCTTGATGATGAACGTTCAAGAACAATTCAAATGAGAAGTAAAAAAATACCTATAAATAGTTAAAATGAAATAGTATAGTAATGGACGATTAGAATTTGAAGTTTTCCAATTACGTCTTATTTCAGTTGTATTTCAGAAGGAGTTAATTTAATTGCAGAAAGTAGATAGCATATTCTATAATAATCAAATGTATTGCAGATTTTACGTATACTCAAATTCGACCTGGAAAAAGTGTAGTTCTTGCCAAAAGTGCGAAGAATATTCAGTAAAGCTAATAAGTTAAATAGGTGAGTGAATTGTATTAATAATAGAATAAGAGAAGCCTCAATAAATGTTGCGATTTTATAGGATGCACTATTTCACACACTATATAATTTTATAGGAGTATCTAAAATATTTTAGTTTGAAATGATAGTACACAGCCCACTTAAAATACTTATGGTTATATAATTATATAACAAATCTGAAATAAATTCGATAGTTTCTGAAATATATTTATGACCTCTTCTGAAATACAATTCATACTTTCAGAAATACCTACAGATGAAGACGGTGTAGTCCTTGCCAAAAGTACTGAGAATATTTATTAAATCTAATAAGTTAAATACATGTATTAATGATATAATTCCAGAGAACTCAATTAATCTTATATTATAAAATCAAAAGTATTTTAAAAGTTACGATTTTATAGGATGCACTATTCCACACACATTACATAATTTAATATCTAAAATATTTTAGTTGTTGAAATGATAGCATGCAGCACACTTAAAATACTTTTGGTTTCGGTTTTGTAAAATGTTTTGGAAATATTTGCGGTTTTTCCAGCAAAACAACGAACAGCAAAAAAATATTCTGATCTATAGGTTGGAATATTTCAAATAACTTACCTTGACGTGTTGTAGTACGCACAAATGGCGAAAAAATACAAAAGAAAAGTAGGTAAATTACGAACGATTATCATCGTCATTCCGTCCGACTGTAATTAATCAATGACGGGGCGTCGATTTGCTAATTCCAGCGGAATTGTCAAGAAAAAGGATTAATAAATTAACAGAATGAGAGAACGTAAATGGTTAAAAGATTTTCGGTGAAAAGGCACAAAACAAACGAAAAGCTAACAGAGTTATAGAGTAGTGTTTTGTTATCATGAAAGAGAGCTAGCTAGAAATTTGAGTTAAAATAAAATATAATAAATTATTGCTGAAAATTATAATATAATTAACAAAAGCTCTCCCGAAATGCTCTTTATTGTCAACTGGTACTATCAACAACATTTTTCAGTGATCTTGGGTGTGTAAAATGTACGTGTGGTGTGGTTTGGTGTGGTGTGTGTGTGTGATGCATGATGAAATGTTGAAGGGCTGCAGTTTTGAATTTTTCATATTATATTAATCGTTTTTCATTTGTTTTTTTATTCTTTAAATATTTATAATACTTTTTCACTAATAAAAAAACTTGTCAATCTTATACAATTAAACTCAATAATTCATGGGACTTATTAGTTAAAATTTTTCACCTTTTTTTTATATTTATACCTTGAACTCTTAGCTTAATTGTTTTTTTTTATTCAATTGTATTCAATAATTCTTTTTTATGTTTTAATTTACATACAACGTTTCCACAACAAAAATATTATTTCGATGGAAGGACAAATAGGCATTTGTTTCCCTTTTTTTAAAAGACTTTTTTTGGTTGTTTTAATTTGTTTGTTATATTATCAAATTTTCATCATCGTCGAAATGAATCTAATAGAGAATGTGAAAGTATTGGTCATTCCAAATACAATACATTAGCAAATATCTGACTCAATTAATTACCTTGGTGTTTTGACAGTGAACTAATCAGATGAAATTATAATTTATTACAATACGTATCGTTTTTTGTTTAAATTGTTTTTGTGAAAATTGTTACAGATTGTTGTTGTTAGGCGTAAGAAACTAGGCCTCAAATCGTTTCGAATGAAAAACAAACGTATGTGCTTTTGTGTGCGCCTGTAACAATTCTACAAAATTACAAACATTATCCTATATAATCGAACGCATTCTTTACAAATTTTCTCTTATGTTTTATATAAGATAGAAATTAATACAACATTTTTTATTTTATTTTATACATTAATTATGTGTATTATATACAAATGAATGGTGGTATAATTTGCATCATAAAAAATCTGGTCATCAAATCCCAGTCAATTGCTTGCTTAAACTCTAAAAAAGTGTGTTGCATTTTCATTATTTTCATTATGAGTATTTTTTGCTAGTTTTAATTATTCATTATTTATATATACATTAATTAACAACATTTTTTTGTAAGTTTTTTTTCATCATCAATAAATAAGTTATTATTATTATATATATATATATAAACACCCATACACATTCATTCAATTAATTTGTTTTGTATGCCGACGATAAAACAAACACAAAAACAGGATTTTTTTTCTTACGTATGTTGTTGTTGTATCCTTAAGTGATAGATTTTTATTATGACGAATTTGTTTGGTCAAAATCACCAAGATTTGCAACGATTTTATAAAGAAATCAAATTAAAATCAAAAAAACATTAAATTTTGTTTCGCATTTTAATTGCAATGAAAGAGTGTTTAGTTTAGATTTAGTTAGGAAAATGTGCGCTTAAGATTGCAATGCGATTCAAAAGTCCGTTATGTAATGTAATACGCCGAAAAAGGAATACATATAGAAATAATTCGAATTTTGATTGCAATTAAAATATAGTATTGCTCTCGCAGATAGCCGATGGGTAGTTTGCCAGATTAAAACAAAATTTAACATTAATATATAACATAAACTAAAAGCGGGCACGCATTTACACATTTTAATATCTATGTTTGTTTAGTTGCAACGTTCATTCATCATTAGTTTTGTTTTATGTATGTATATATATAATATTGTACGAAAACACTCTCAAAAAATGTACAAACTCAAAATATATGTATTGTATATACTATCTGAATTTAACAACAACAACGCTCTCTAGCACTAGCAACAATAATTTTTTTTGTCAAATAGTTTTTTTTTATTTCATTTTGTTTTAAATATTTTTTAATATATTCATATATTTATATATATATTGTAACATTAACAACAATACAACAATGCAAAGCAGAGCGCATCTTTATTTATTTGTGTCTCATTGTATTTTTATTTATTTTAATAATAATGGAAAATAAAGTGTGATGGACGATTAGAAAAAATGCGCAACGCACACATTTCTTCTAACTCACTCCTCTACAGACAAAAATAACTAAACAATCATATTTGGTTAGATCAAAACGTAGTATCTTGTGCAGATATTTATAATTATGCAACGAAATGTACATGTACAAGTATTATTCTTATTATTATTATTAATATTATTATTATTATCATCACCTAACCAAACATGAATTCATCTATGCAACAATTATTACATAAAATTTGCATTGTTGAAGGCATTATACACTTAGTTTTTATTTTATTCGAATTGAAATCATATAATATTCAATTGAGCCATTTATCTAAAACGCAAAAAGTGAGAAAAAATTGCATTTCGTTTTTGTTTTTTTTTTTGAATTTGATTTGGTGTTTGTTCGTTCACATGACAAAAAATGCAATTTTCTATTAGTTTTTGTTCAATATAATAAAAATAGATAAACAAAATGCAACATCGTATACGCATTATATTCATCATCATCATTCAAATAATTTAAAAGTTATAATTATAATTTATCAAGTTTTGTGCATTTTGTGAGTTTAAAGCAAATTGTATCACAGTAAATAGAAAAGCATTTTTGTTTTATTTGTTGTATTTATTTTACGTTTATTTATTCAATATATAATTTGATAATTACTCAACTCAACATTAATGGTTGCATTTTGTCAATTAGAAAATTCTTGAAATTAAAACAAAAAAGCTTTTTACATTTTATTTGTATCTTTTTCATTTAAAAATTCATTTATTTATGTAAATATATATCATTTTTATACAACATACAATAATAATTAACAATGACGCTTTTATTTCTCCAAGAAATAAAATAATATAATAAAATGAACACATAATGAAATAATATAGAGTAAAAAACAACAGTGTAAAGACGCAACGTTTTCTTGTTTTTTATTTATGCTTTTTCTTATAATATATGTGAGTCAGATATTTGCACGCGCTTGTTTATTTTTGTTTCTAGAACAACATATAAAACACAAAAATGAACAACTAAATTATATCAAACACAGAGAACAAATGAATCATTAAAAGTAACGTTTACAATAAAAGATCTCCATAATGTATAATACTTTATTTTTATATAATTTTTTTAGTTTTTTCAAAATTTTTTGTATTTTTTAGGAGCAGGCAATTATTTACTAAACCAACATTATATTACGAGTCAACACTTGGCTAATAAATGCTCTATCTAGTTTTACATTTAAAATATACAATTTTTCTTAAAGATTTTTTTGTGTTTATTCAAAGTTATTTTGTTTTAATAAAAATTATTTTTGTTGGAAACGTCTTGAGAATGTATCTGTGTTGTTTAATGTCATCATCACCATCAACATTTTTTATTTTTATTATTTTTTCGGTGTGTGGGAATGGTGGATGGGTGAGGTAAACGGGGCGGGGGTGGGAAATGTTGGGGGGGCCAATATTTTTTGTATATTTGAACAAGAACGTTTTTGTCGACTATGTGTTTTTATTGTTTGCAACATCAATGGAAATGAAATGCCACAACGAATTTTGATCAAAATTACGCTAAATTTTTATTTATTTGTATGTATATGTGTGTGTTTGTATGTGTGTGTGATGCGAATGTAAACACCAAAAATCGATAAAATGATGCATTTAGTTATTATAAATCACAACAAATCATTTTCACGCATTTTACATTATTTATATACGTATATACTTAGTCAAATAAAAGTTATGCTAGATTATCTAACTAACAGCAATCCCTAACGAAAATCCTATAAATTTTGATCAAAATCAACCTATAGATAAGCTCGTTTTCTTTAGTTAAAGCTAAATTTTGTTTAGTTTACATTTATTTATAATATAGTTCCATCATTTTTTTTATTTTGTTTAAATTTATCTATAAGTACATTTTTAACATTTTTTGCGCGCGCACAATTCCTCCAAAAAACGCTCAATAAAAACGAATTTGTTTCATCTAAAAATATATTTATATTTAAATACTTTTTTTTTAAAGAGTAATCATCGTCACCATTTGAATGTTCTCTTAAATGTTGTATTGCATTTTAAGGCTTGGCTACGTTACGCCCTTAACGTGCTAAATTAATATATCTCGAATGAAAAGACGCAAAACGAATAACACATAATAATATCATATAATCATCATATTATAGCTGAATTGTGGTTGTTGTCACAGTTTTTGAATTGTGGTAGGATCGGTAGGGTTCGAGGGGATATTATATATATATTGGTATATATAAAACGTCCTTGTTCAAGCAACTACTAATAACTTCCTTCATACTTTTTTTTTATCAAAAAAGAGTCATCAGCTGTGTGCAAAAATAATTTTTTATCATGTTTTTTGTTTATTATTTCTTTTTTTGTTAACCAACCAGAAATTTATACCATTTAGTGCGCCACACACAAATCTGCAACGAAACGATAATCACCAAAAACTTGATATGAACATTAACATTGTGCATCCCTATTTATGTAGATAATCAATAAATTGCAACCGAAAGTGTTTAATTTATTTATTCTTTTTTGGTTTATTCATTGACTAAATGGTATAGTATAATCGCATTATTATATATGCTCGTGAAATATAATGATGGCAGTCGGGAAAATTTTTTCGAAACATTTTTTTATCATTTACTTCAATTCATATTTTCTCATCAATTATGCTTTTTCCTCATTTAATTTTTTCTTTAATTTGTTTAATAATATTCATATCTTGCACTGAACTAAAAGTTATGGTGTTCTATTGAAGATATAACTGCTACTGTACTGCATCAAGTTCTTTGGCTACGCTCCAACTACAGGATCTCACATTTAACAAATTTTTTTATGTTTTTCAATAGTTTTTTGTCTCGCGCTTTTTACGTCTAAATTGCCATACGTGTATCATCGTATTTGTTTAAATTTTTTTTCATCTTATAATTATAATGTATCAACTAATTTATATTTGGAAAAAATGAAAACATTTTTTTCTTTTGGAATTTTTCTTCTTCGTTCGTATTCGTTCGACTGCTTGTAATATGGCTGCATCGCAAAGAAATGAATCTCATATATGTTGAATGTGGAAAATATATTGCGATTGTTTTCTCTTTTTCATCGTATTAAAAATTATTTTCTCATTTTCATCTTCATATAGATTAATTTAACAATTTTTATATAATAATAATAGTCTTTTTTTATATTTTTAATATACTTTGCAACAGCCAAATTCTATGCCGTACTGTCAGTGTTTAAATACCATATTAATTAATGCTCATCGTGTAAATAAGTACATATCGATATAAAAATAAATGAAAAATATAAATTTAAAGGTTCGTGTGTCTGTGTATGTGTGTCAGTGTTGTGCAAAATATTTATAGCAAACAACCTAAGTCATCTTGTATTTAATTCTTTTTAAATAAAATAATTGACATTGATATTGAAGGTATTATGTACGTACAACTGACTGACTGGTAGAGGCATTTTTGTTTTTTGTTGCGCAGTCACTATTTTCCTTTTTTTTTCATTTTGAAAATTATAATTATATTGTGCTTATTATTTAATATATAATATTTTACTAAAAAGAGTTCAGATTTTTTCTTATTTTTTGGCAATTCTGATCAATTGGAAACGGTGGCCAAAGGAACGGACACGGTTTACGCTAAAATTTCGAATTGATCCGAAAATGCAATATAATAAATATTGTTTTGAACGGAACACAGATCTCCTAATACTCATTTATTATTATTTTTTTTCATTAAATTTAAATTACTTTTTTTGTGTGTTTGTATTTTTTTAAATGAATGAATTTCTTTCCTAAATTCTATGACCACGGTCTCCACTTGGTCTTTATCCGCGTCAACATTGTCCGCACACAATTCGCGCACATAACAAACAAATATTGTAATATGTTATTTAATGTTTTCATTTGTAATAATAAAATCCATGCGGTCCACAAAGGTAACACATTGTTTAGAGTTCGTGTTGTTGTTGATGTTGTTATTGATGTTGCGCTGGAAGAGACGGCGAGCGTCGTTGTGCAGCTCGACGTGCTATTACCGAGTCCGGCCGTACAATTAACTGGCACTGCGGTATAGTTGCTAGGTCTTCCTGGGCAGTTCACGCACAGTCCCCGTCCCGGTGCCCCACAATGCGTATAACAACAGTCTTCATCTCCCACTGAGGATTTTACTCTTTGCTTGCCCGTTTCTGGTATATTCGGATCTGAAATCGTTCAATCAAGTATACATATCAAAACTGCTTATCAATTTGCTACACTATACATACTAATCTACATCTACATACTTTGCACGCAAACACAAAATATTACGCTTTTTATCTTTTATTCCAGATAATTAACAAACTCGCTTTTTTATTTTTATTTATATTACATTTATGTTGCTGCTTCTTTTATTTCATTCATTCACAAAGCATATTTTTATTATTATCATTATCATTTAGTGCACATTATTCATTTCATATCCAACTACAATAATATGTTTTATTGCATAATTTGCACAAGGCCCTACTTTTTGAATGAATGAATGAATGAATGGATGAAACAACTACCTACACAGGTCTGCATTTTTAATGTAATCTTTATGCGCTTTGAATTCAAACATAAGGAATTTTTTTATTAACACAACTAAAATCATTTCTTGCTTGTCACATGTCTTCCAAAACTGCTGGGATTATTATTCTTTGAATAATTGTGCAAAAATTGTTTAGATATACCTATGTTAAAAAAATGTGCAATATTTTTTCTTTGGAATGTAAGAGAAACAAAAAATACTTTAGCACAAATAAAACTGTACGCATGGGCCAAAATATAGAAGTAACTAACCCAAAGCAGGTTAGGAAAATTTTATGTTAATAATTAGAATGAAAATCCATAAAAATATTGCGCACTTTGAGAGAATAATATGGCATTACATGTGAAACACTGAGAAAAACTTAACCATTTTGAAAAAATGTTAATATCTCCAATTTTTTCCAATATGTTTCCTATCAGATCAGCAAAATACTGTAAAAACTCTCTTAATACTATTTTGGTTTAACGCTTTTTTGTATAGAATTCCCTGAAAGTGTAACCAACATTGGGGTTTTTATAAATTCAAAGTAATTGTTATCAATTTTTAATATATTATTATATAAAATATCAAAACAGTATCATTTTATTCTAAACATATTGAAAAGCGAATAATGGATACCTTTCTAATAGAAATAGTAAATAGTAAATATTATCTCTTTACTTATTGTTGTTAATTTTGATTGTGATATTAACCGTAAGTTAGTAAAACAAGCTCTATATAATTTTATTATTTACTTTAGTTTTTCATTTCTCGCATTGTTTTGATTATAAATAGTTCGTATATATAGATGACGATAAAAGCGTAGAGTAGTAATTTATTATATAAAGAGAATAGTTTTGTTATTTAAATTTTGCCATTAAATAGCAACAAATTTATACTCAGCCAAAAAGCGCTCAAATGCATGAGATTTTTATCGCATGAATAAAAATAGATAAAATTTGCAATGAAAGCTACAGTCTATACGCGCCGTTTTACGACCGCAGAGCCTAAATCAATTAATTACGAATTGAACTTTCAGCTACACTTGTTATTTAATATACGAATTAAAAGTCGATTGATTGATATTTTTTTTGTTTGATGTGACGGCCTACACACACACATACACAAAACATAACTGAAACAGTAAATTGTTATTGATAAATAACCGATGTTGTGTTGTGTCACAGTTCATGCACACATTGTAAAGCAATAAAAATTTTACTAAATCATTTAAACATTATTTTTCGCTATTTAATAAAATATCGGCATGTCATGTTAAAAGCATTATATAGTTAGTTGATTGCAGCTTTTTTTTATTCTACTACATTCGATTAAGATAAAAACGTACAACGTTTTCATCCCTCTGCATGTTTAAACATTGCATAGAGAGAATGTTATCAGCGTTCATTAATTTATTATTAAAAGTTTGAATAGATAGCAAGTTTGCCAAGAGTTTAAATAAATCGATAAATATT